>JABXWE010015861.1:0-26642 GCA_014611495.1 Limonius californicus | reverse complement strand
TAATAGGAGCTAGTTTGTCACTTTCTCTTCTTGTAGTTCTATCATGAATATCATCAAAACGAAGACATTGAAGTGAGAGTAGAAATCTTTTTCGAGACATAGCCGCTATAAACAAATCAATACCAGTTCCATCTGTATCCCACAAATCTCTTGTATTTAGTGTGGAAGACTTGAGTACCCCTGCATAGTACAAAAAACTAAACAAACTTTTTATTTCTGCTTTGTTGCAAAAGCGTCTCTTTCCCTTGAAAACTTTTGTTTAATATTATCAAGATATATGTTTGTATATTTTACTACCAAATCAAGTATATTGTCTGTTATAAAACAATTCCATGCATCGATAGGGGTATTGGCATGTCGAGCTGGTCCTACACGACCCGGTCGCTGTGAAACTGTATTGTGTGTCTTCGGTTTTTTTCAAGGAGGAGGACATTTCTGCCACTGAATGGTTCCATATTTTCCCACAAAGTCTACAAACTGAGCTAAAGGAATGTTATCTTCTGAGTCAGAATCACTTCCTTCCAACTGTTGACTACCTGCAATAATACGTACCATTTATGAATTTATTGCTGGTGAACATAAATTAATTATTTATACGATTCTCTGCATCGCCCTCATCTCGCGATTGTTCTAAATTAGTACACTTTCACTTACCAATTCAGCTGGATCTGATTCTTCCTCAGCAAGAGCAAGTAATTCATGTTGAGTCAATGGACGAGTTCTTTCTTAATTAGAACAGCTAGCCATTGCAAGAGCAATTAACATTTTATTGAAGTTACTTCCAAGCACAAGATAAGCAAATTTACAAAACAATTGAGAAAAAATTAAAATAAAATTAAAAATTATTACGTATGGACGCGCGTATGGGTAAATTTGACCCAACACAACTTCATCACCTAATAAACTACGAGCAACTGAGACAGATAACTGCACACCTGCATTGTCCAATTTACAATTAGATGGATGGGGGATGCCGTGTTTTAAACACCAAAGGAAATATTCCAACTGTAATAGCGTCTGGGGAAATTTTACCCCCACGCGCGTCCTTATGGGTTAATGTAATTTGAGGAAGGCACCCTTAAATATATCAAACAATAACAAATATTGGTAAATATTAGAAGCCCTTAGAATGAATGAATGAGTAAAACAATTAACGTTAAAAGTGATTTATAACGACCCATTCCAAAAATTATGTTACTTTACATGTAAACAGTATTTCTACTTCTTAAAGAGTAAAATTATTTTAAATCCTTTTGGGAAAAAGTATGTTAAATCCGCCATCATAAATATGTATGCTTTAATATGCCATGCCAACTCCCTAAATGTAAAAATTCACAAAAAATTTCCTTCCAACTTCACTCAGAGAATTGTGGTTAGGTATTCGCCCTTTAAAATGCACTTTTAATAACTGAAACATTTAAATTTTTTATAAATCTTATTCTTTACTTACTATCCATGGGCACTTCATTCTTTGAGATACGTTTTCTACTACCTTAAAAAGCAAACAATCAAAGGAACGTTATTCCGTTGACAAAAACGTTATAGAGAACAATCAGAAAAACGCAAAACTACAAATAGGTTACAACAAAAAGATTTATCTTGGCAACGAGGCATTTAAATGCATATCTGAAATCCTCACACAGGTTAATAATTACTTTAAGGAAACTACGAGGGCGGGTCAATAAGTCCGTGACTTTTTGAATGAAACACAGGTTTTTGCATAAAAAAATCATTTTATTTTTCAACATAGTCTCCTTTGAGCTCTATACACTTTGTCCAACGTTTTTCCAATTTTTTTATCCCTTCCAAAAAATAAGATTTGTCGAGGTCATAAAAATAGGTATTTGTTTGTGAGATGATTTCATCGTTGGAGTCAAATCTCTTTCCGCCGAGCCATTTCTTCAGGTTTGGAAACAAGAAATAGTCACTCGGGGCTAAATCCGGAGAATAGGGCGGATGAGGGAGCAATTCGTAGCCTCATTCTCGGATTTTTTCCATGGAAACTGCACATGTGTGCACCCTTGCATTGTCCTGGTGGAAAAGAACTTTTTTCTTGGCCAAATGCGGTCGGTTTTTTTTCAAATCCTCATTAAATCGACCCAATAAGTTGGCATAATATTCGCCATTGATTGTTTTACCCTTTTGAAGGTAGTCAATGCGGATTATACCGCGTGCATCCCAAAAAACGGTCGCCATGACTTTATTGGCTGACAAACCCACCTTGGCCTTCTTTGGCGCCGATTCACCCCGAGAAACCCACTGTTTTGACTGCTGTTTGGTCTCTGGTGTGTTGTGATGGATCCACGTTTCGTCCACGGTTACGAAACGGCGCAAAAACTCGTCCATATTGCGGTTAAACAACGCCAAACACTCCTGCCGAAGTTGTCACACGATTGCGTTTGTGGTCGATTGTGAACAAACGCGGCACCCATCTTGCGGAAAGCTTTCTCATACCCAAGTGATCATTCAAAACTGAAACCACTGAGCCATGTGATATGCCTATGGCTTCCACAATCTCTCGCACTTTCAATCTCTTTCGGGTGTAGAGACCTCAACTGGGCGTCCAGAACGTTCGGCATCTTCCGTGCTTGTACGGCCACAACGAAATTCAGTAAACCACTTTTTTTTACTATTAACATGAGAAAACCTTATTGTTTACCTCATTTGTGTAATGAGAAGTAGTTCATTATTAACCTAGGTAAATAATAATTCATTATTTACCTAGGTTAATAAAGATAATGAAAATGATCAAAAAAATCACGGTTTGCGCTAGCCGCTGCCTCTCGAAGCTCAGGCGGAGTACAATTTTCCATTTCTAAATCACTGTCGCTTTGTTCGTTAAGATTCTCAGCCATATTTTAATATTTTATTGTAATACTTTTATTTAAAACCTTCCAATTATTTTAGAATAATGACGTTCATTGGAACCCATCAGTTTCAATTGTTTTATTCGTTGCCTTGATAACCGAGCCCCAGGCTACTGAATATTTCGATATGTTTGAATAATAGGGGAAATGACTAATTTTAAAATAAAAATAAGATCTTTTGGTGTTAGTTCGGCTATTAGTAGTAAAAAAAATACTATATATACTTCGGTTGAGAAGGCAATTATTTACCTCGAAAATTATATCCTTCGGCGCTACGCGCCTCAGGATATAAAATTTCTCGGTAAATAATAGCTCACTTCTCAACCTAGGTATATAATATACTATTTTACCATTGAAATTGATGGTGCAGAGTTCCCATAGTATTTATCAAGCTTAGCCTTGGTTTGAGTTATGGTTTTTTTCCGCAAAAATAATGCTTAATGAGCACACGAAATTCACATTTTTCCATTTTCTCCTCAAATCACGCGGTAGTCTGCTATCAATGGCTGTCAAACACAAACTAAATGACGCAGCTTGTTCAAATTTTGACAGGAGTCAACTGACAGATGCCTGTTGACAGGAGCAGTGTTGTCCTTTCAGTTAAGAGGCGGGAAATTCAAAAGTCACGGAATCGTATATGTAGAATAGAATTAATGATTTAAACAAAATAAATATCAACTTTTTATCTTAAATAGAATCGTCTGTATATTTGTAAATAGTTGGATTCTTTGAATGTTGAATTCAGCAATATATTCTACAACTATGTTCAATTGGTAATATTTTGTTTAAGATATAACTGGAATGGAGTTATTTATTAAAACCAAGCACAATCACTGCGCAATAATTAGTTAATTAATATTAAATAATGGAATAAACATCCTGTATGGCTGTTCAAAATGTCCACTATTAGCACGTATGTGTAAAATAACCCTCCCATTCTTTCTGGCATAACTTGAGTTGTTGTGGAATTATATTTTCTTTTGCCAATGTCATTATTCTCCACTGTTATTAATGTACGTCCACTTTATACTGGCACATAATTATATTAGCGTTAATAGAAAACAAAATAAATTCAGAAGTTAGCTATCTTATTCAAAAATTAACTTAATTATATATTAAAACAAAAAATTAATTTAATATAGAATTGTCCTATTTCTTCGATATTCAGTACTATTTGTTTAACATTATTCATCATCCGCTGGATAACACTTGTGTTAATTTTCCGCTAACATTTTTTTTATTCTGGAAATCAGCTGTTCCCCTGAACTAGCTTGCCATCCATCCTGATAAACCATATTAGAAAGGATAGCCCAAAAACTTTTGATTGGCCTAACTTCGGGGATGTTTGGTGGATTTGTGTAGTTTGCCACAAAAAAATTGTTATTTTTTGCAACGGTTTCAACTATGGTCAGGCAATGTGTTATATACTCCTCTGCATTTATGGCAAAAATATTTGATGAAGAAACGAAACAAATCTGAAATATTTTCAGAAATGGTGCACCAGACTAATACTTTTTTTTTGAATTTTAGATTTTGGATAAATCTAACTGCATTTGGGATATCGGTAGCAGGTTCTTTGTAGAATCCCCTGTTACCAACTAGAAATTCATGGGAAAACTTGAAAAAGATTTTTCATCATCCATTATGAGCTCTGTTTCAGCCTTCAAATACTCCCTTCTTAATTTTCTGCACTTGCCTGGTATTGTTTGGAGCTGTTCCTCTGAGTATTTAGGCACAACTGCTGGCTTGCGATACAGCAATCTCATATCTTTCAAATTCTTCGCAATATATGTCTTCGACGCCTTATATTTGCTTACCAGTTTTCACAAACTAGTTCCAATCTTGTTTTTAGTATCCTTTTTCAATTTATTAAAAGTTCTATTACGAAACTTAATCTGTGTGAATTTCGCAGTAAGCGACTTACAGGAAGATTATTGTCGTACCTTTTAAATATGTTTTACATTGTCCTCCACAAAATACCTTCAGTAATAAAATGCTTCAAAACTTCCTTTTGGTTCTTCTGCTCAAGCATATAGTATAGTCGCTCACATAAATAAATTTGATCTGACACTTTCATTGTAAATATAAATCTTACTGCAACCAAATACTTTAATATATTAATACAGGAAACTTCGCCGAAAATTTCGTGACACTGACTGCAGCGCTCCGTGCGGCTTGGTGGACCACTAAGATTTGTATTTGGCAGCTGTCGAAAACATTTGTCGCACATTTAAAGCAAATGCCATTTACTTTATTATAGCAAAAACCTTATTTAATTAATAATATTTGATAATTATGATATCTTAAATTTTAAATAAGTGGCCAAGTTTATAACATTTTGTAGGGTTAGGTTTTTATTTATTAACATGAATTTAAAACAGTAATCTGTAAATTTATTATCCAAATTTACTGAAACTTGCCCACCGAACTGCTTATATGACGCCACTATCAATGTCCCACATTTAATCATGCTAAACTTATGTGAGTTTCCTGTATTAGTATATTAAAAATATTTACTGCAACTTAAAACAAAGCCACACTAACTGTCGCAACAGGATCACAGATTATATAGGGATTTAGATAGGAAACTGCCTAACAAGATTTTGTAGCCAAGTTAGCGCCATCTGCAGAGCTGTTCCCCCCAAAAGTTTCGACCGCTGTCGGTTTTAAACCTTGCTAAAATTTGTATTGTGGTTGTAACATACGATCAAAAAAATTTTATCTTATAAAAATTCAAAAATACGATAACCGTCAGGTTACTGCAAAAACCGTTTAATTTACAAATATGACTTTTAGGGAATAAGTGAAATCAAGTTAATAATATGTTGCAAAAATCATACTTCTTGTATTGATTTTTTTCAACAAAAGGAGTTACACAATAGAAACTTAGTGAATACAATGCAATAATAAATAATTGCGGCACGGATGAACTTTTTAAGCAGAAATCAGTTAAGTGCACTTAGTTGGTTTTTGCTGTTCAAATATGCTAGATGATGATCTCTCATAGAGTTTCCTGGCCTTTGGTGTTAACTGCGCTGATCTGGTAACGCCAAGCTCCCCCAGAGGAGATGATAACATAGTTTTATCTTAAAATAAAGTAAAGTGTCAATTAATATTAGATAAATGCTAACAAAATGTATAAATACAAAAACAATTTTATTAAAAAACAGTATTGAAAACATGGTTCATCAAACTTGAATGTTAGAAGTTCAAAATACTGACCTGTAGTTGTAGAAACCGGGAGTAGTAACCTAGGAAGTGTTCCTTTTTGCAATTATGAATTTGATGCATGGTCTTCCTCTCTAAAATGTACATGACATACTCTATGTGAACGATACACGACGTCAGAATTTAAAGTTTCCAAAGTTGCATTTCCACAAGCAAGAACCCATTGTTGAAAAATATCCATATTTTTCTGGGGGTTTGAAAATCGATGTCTATGAGAAGTTTTGTCTGAGCAGCCAACCACAGCACATTTTCTATATTTACCTATCTTAAAATTAACAAAGAAATACAAAAATTGTTTGAGGTTAATGTTTAGATAATTCGAATAAAATAAATAATTCTTACCTTAAAAAAGTGGGAAGTGAAATAATTAATCAATAACGTAAATAATAATCACAAAGGCACAGTAAGTGAAGAGAATACGAAAAACTTAACAGCGACCAATATAATCTGTGACAGTGACTGAAGCTTAAGAGCCCGTAATTATGCCAAGCACGCTACGACAGAATTCAAAGCATGCTTATTTATGAAAATATTTGAAAATTTCTAATAGCGCCATCTATTGAATTGTTCGCCTCTTCTATCTGTGTCTTACAAACATAAATCATTTCGTTCCATTTAACATAACGGCCCTTGAACAGGATTACAAATAACAATTGCCTAACTTACTGTTTACCGCCCCAGCGACTAGATCCAAATTTGTTCCTGTATAAAGTGACAATGATATTGGCCTTGAGTAAACAGTATTTTTCAGATAAATACAACGCAGTATACTTATTGGTATAACCTTAAGATTAATCATTTTAGGAATCAAAAATTACAAAAACACTGCTTAACAGCCCCAGCTGTACCATGAATTCAAACATTAACTAAAGGGACTTAGGTAGGGTAGTGGCCGAAGCGCTTGACTTCGAAGTTAATCTACCAAAGTCGCTCCGTTTCAAATCCTGAGCACTGCACTTTCTCAGGCTATTTGTGGTGTCTGGTACACGGGGTTTTTCAAGAGTGGGGCATGTTGAACCCTTGAATAGCACAAAATGTGCTGAGCAAGCCGGGATAAACTGGGTGGCATGTGGAGTTGCCTTTAGTTACTCCATAATTCTCTTTAAAAAAAACATTAACTCACAATAAATACCAAGCATAAAACCATTTTTTTTTTAATTTTTATTGGTTCAACTGCTAAGTTATTAGTAATGCAACATTATGTTATTTGCAAGTTAGGACCATATTAGTAATTACAGTATACATAATAACAATCCAAAACAAACTATATTTCTCTTAGTAATGCAGTGTCCTGCAGAAAGGCGACCATTCTCTGTGCAGCAGAATTAGAGTTGTCTAGTGCTTTGCAAGGGAGTTAGGGATACAAATCTTTTCTCTTGCATACCCCATTTTATTATACTTATTGATATACACTTAAAAATTAATCATTTCAGGAAGCAGAGACGTTTGCCAAAGAGCAAAACTTTGGAACGGACGACCTGAAAGAAATTGCCCTAAAAATATGCAATCTGCCCAAACAGAATGAAACGCGACCAAGAGTGTGCATAATAACTACAGGACATAATCCTGTAATATTGGCACACAAGGGTAAAATAACTGAATTTCCTGTGGCTTCCATACCTGAAGAAAAACTTGTGGATACAAATGGTGCTGGTGATGCCTTTGCAGGTGGATTTTTAGCTCAAATGATCCTTGGGCAACCTTACGATGTATGTGTGAAATGTGGTATCTGGACTGCTACTGAAATTGTTCAAAGATCTGGCTGCACGTTTGAAGGAAAGGCTAATTTTAAACCATGACAGCAAAATTGCATTATAGTAAACTTAAATTTTTAGCATTATAAAGGTCAATTAATTCCTGTATATACTTGTTACAAAATATTTTAAAACATGTATGCAAAGTAATTGAATATTTTATACGCTTACCATACTTCCATTTCTGTTTGTTTATCAGGTTGTACAGAAGTTACATAGTACTTACGTTTTTTATACTGTTAAATAAAATTTAATGAACCAGGAACGCATTTGTTTGCAACTATATATAGTGATAATGAGTTTTGTTTTGTATATTGTAATATAATGCAAAATAATTGTTATTTCAATGTTTAAAAATGGCTAATTTTACAAAATATTTAAAACATCCTAAAGTGAAATATTTAAAATAATAGTATATTATAAGTATATAAGCAAGCCTTTAAAGCACGCGCTTAGCCGGCCTCGGTAGTCTAGTGGTTAGCGCATTTGTCTTTAGATCCGAGGGACGCGGGATCGAACCTGGCTGAGGTCGGCGAGATTTTTCTAGCGGGGAAAAATCTGCAAATGCGCCTTCTGTCGGGTAAGAAGTAAAGCTGTAGGTTCCGTGCCACTACGATGTGTGACTCGTTAAAAATCACTACTGGAGTTGGAATTACCCCAGATAGGCAAAATTCTTAGTTAGGGTGTACAATGGGCCAAATGTGGCCTAAGTGCATAGAGATGCATGGAAAACCGTGTCCTAGATCTCGCTCTTTCAAAGCAAGCAAGCAAAGCACGCGCGACGGGTTAAAAGCACAAGGCGAAGCCGAGTGCCTTTTAACAGAGCAGTGCTTTAAAGGCTCTTATACACGTGTATTATACGCTATTTTTTATTATACCTGCACTACAATCTGAAAATTATAACAAAAAAAGGAAATTGAAATCCCATTGTCGAAAAAATTTTGTCGTTATGTCATTAATCCTTGATATAGAAACAGTTAGCAATTGTTGTTGTTTCGTTGCTATGTATCACAAATCGCTTAAAAGTAAGTGATATGTGCTATGTATATTTATTATAAATTTGTTGATTTGTGAAGTTTGTTTCGACTTTGTGTTCGTGAATTACAAAATTAACGTAAACGAGGATATTTTATCCGAGATTAGAATGTTAGCCGAACAAGCTGAATAGCGATTAATCCCTGCGAAACCTAAACAAGCGTATTGCAAGGAATACGAAAAATTATCCAACTGGATGATCAGCAAGTGAATTTCTTGTTACGTAGGCAATTTTAAAGCACTAGTGTTTTAAAAGCCCGTTTTTGCACGCTTTTTAGTTTCAGAAACAGATTATGATTCAGGTATAATAAAATAGTATATTAAATAATGAGTTACAGAAGGCAACATATTCAAGTACGAATCAGAGAGCAAGAGTGCTTGAATGGCCTTCTGTAACAAGTTTTTTATACTATTTTCTCTGTTTCGGCTTCCATTTACATTATTTAAATTTTTTTATAAAAATTGTTGACAATTTCTAGGAAACTTGGTAGAATATAGTTAGGTTGGCAGCAATTATTTGTTTTTGTCAGTTGTGGGAATTCGACGTTTCAAAGTTTTTTTTAACACGAAATCGACATTATAGTTTAATGCAAAATATATCGATTTAAATTCCGCAGACCGCGATGATACTCAAATCTGATAAAGTCTTTCAGCAGGGAACATACACTTAATGTCAGACCGCATGCATACCAATCGCTGACAACAAAATGTCACTCAAAATCGTTTAGAATGAACTCCATTCTAGTCTTAAAAGTAGTGCAAGAATAGTGCCGAAACAGAGAAAATTTAATCTTATACGGAGGTGCATTGGTTCCCAGTAGACACAGACAATATTCTACCAATTTGGCAATAATTTTGTAGAGAACATCATTTTCATTGAAGACTGAATATTTCAATCCATCTGTTCGATACTGGTACAGGATTTTGCCTCCATTGAATAATTTTTTCATCTGCAGTGCAGTGTAGGACAAAGCGTGTTTCATCAAACTGTTCATATTCTACTAAATTGACTTCAGAAAAAAGCTCAAGAATGTAATCACTGCAAACTTGAATGTTGTCATGAGTGGGTTGAGTATTTAACAAAATCCAACTAAATTTATCAGCATGCTTAATAGTTCCTTCCCATTCCTCTAGATATTGAATACACATCTCATAAAATTCGACAACTTTTCCTTTGAAAACAGCAGGTTTTAATATGCCTTCTTCCTCTAGATGTTTCAAATTTTGCCGCACCAGAAGCGATTAGAAAACGTTTGCTTTTCTGTCAGCTAATTTTATTTTTAAGTAGCTGTAAATATTACTAGTTACTAGAAATGTCCTATCTTTATATTTTCAAAATAGCATTGTGGAACATTGATGACACGTTATGCAAAAAATAAAGACGAAACTTTGTCTCTGGGTTTTCGAAATAATTTGTGATATGCAATGTTCGTTTAGTTTTGCCGCTTTATAGGATTTAAGATTTTATTTTAATTGCCGCCCTTGGATTGATTGCTATTTCATTATTTTTGAAGATTAAGTTTTGTCAGGTCACTTTAGTAAAGCCTCTGAAAGTTCCTATTGTTCCGCTTGACGTACTTGTGTAGTCTGGATATGCCAATCGAAAACAGTTCTTGGAATTCTTAGTTGGCAGAATGGTCAAAGTCCCACGTGTAAGAATTTTGTTCTAGAACAATTTCGTTTGAGTAAGAGTTTTTGCGGCAGGGAAATGCCAGTGAACGCTAGCTTCTGGGAGTTTCCAGACGTGGTTTTTGGAAACAGGTTTGTTGGCAGTTCTCTTCTGCGTAAACTGCTGGCTTCTCGGTCTTTCACGAGAACCTGCAATCATGTGTGCTTTGGTAAGTGGCATAATTTATAATTGTAACTATATAATATATTTTTTAAACCTAATAAATAACTTATGTACAAACAACATTTGAAAATTGTTCACTTTGATAAAGAAATATGGTAGAAATATGAAATCTTCCCCTTATTTGGTCTTTATTTATGTGTTTAACCTCATATGTATTACCATCGTTGAATATTTTATTTATTATATAAGGCTCTTCGTATGCTAATTGTAATTTAGCACATATTTGTTCTGATCTGTTTGCTACTTTTAAGTTTTAAGTTTTTTATAATTACCATTTCATTTATCTTGAACTGTGTTCTTTTCTTAATTTTTCTGTTTTGTTTTTCTTCATATTTGTCATTCTTCAATTACGTCTTGATTTTCTTCCATTTCACTCCAAGGTCTTTCTGGTATTATTCCTTTGCATAAGATAACTGGACAAACCTCTGTTGCAGTATTTGGCACATTGTTAATAAAATTTTCAACTGGCGTTAATTGTTGTACCCATTTATCATGTACTAATATTCTGAGATATTTTATAACTTCCTTAATATATCGCTCTGCGACATTACTTTGCAGATGTCTAATGCTGCAAAAATATAATTTTATGCCTTTACCATTAATATTTTGTTGTAAACTTTGGTTTTTGGAATAAGTAGCATTGTCAGCTAATATACTTCTTGGTTTACGTATTTCATTTTCAAATTTGTTTAAAGATTTTATATCATGTTCTGTGTTGCTGTTTCTTGTAGGATATAATTTTATAAATTTTGAGAAAACATCTACTATAACTAAAATATGTTTATAACTATTTTAACCTTTCACTAAATTTCCTAAATAGTCCATCGCAATCAACTCTAAAGGTTCCTTCACTCTGATACTCCTGACAATATTTTGATTTGTATGATTTTTTTTCTTTTGCGAATTCACATATTTTACATTTTCTTGTTATATTTTTAATAATTTTGATATCATTCTTAATAAAAAACATTCTCGGAACATCAACCAAGTTTTTCTTGCTCATACATGTCCAAATTTTTCATGGAACTGTCTTGCTAATTCTTCTGCATCTTCCTTACATAACACAGTTAATTCTTTTTCCTTTACAATTTTCACCAGTATATTCTCTGTTACTACGTAGCCTTGCTGTTCACCATTTTCACTTCTTTCTATCTCTGTCCTTATTTGCTCAATTTCCTCTATCTCTTGCATATTCAAAATTCTGTTTCTAGAAAAATTTCCTTGTTCTTCTTTCAATTGCTTTTAAAATTTGATTAGGTTTTTGAAAATGTTGTAAATCTTTTCTGCTTAGAAAATCAGCTACCACATTTTCTTTTCCTGGTCTGTGCTGAATATTAAATGTAAACTGCTGCAAGAATAAAGACCATCTGTACAATCTGTTGTTTAAAAATGTCTTGCTATTTAGAAATGAAATAGCTACGTTATTTGTCTCTATTTTAAATTTGTTCCCTGTCATATAAAATTTTAATTTATTTATAGAAAATATTGCTAGCATTTCCTTCTCTGCCGATGTGTATCTCGTTTCATATCCTTTTAAAATTCTTGAAATGAAGCATATGGGTACTTCTTTTCCTTCCTGTATCTGTAATAATTCTGCTCCAATTGCTAAATCTGATGCATCTTTACGTAAGATAAACATTTCTTTGAAATTTGGGTATTATAACAAAAGTTTCTTATAAAATTCAGCTTTGATTGCCAGAAATGGTTCTTCTCTTTCTGCTGTCCACTTCCATTTTTCATTTTCCGTCAGTAATTCTACTAAAGGTATGGTTAGTTGTGAATAATTTTTTATGAATTTCTTATAATAATTAAGAACTCCCAATAATCCTCTTAAACTTTTTAAATTCTTAGGACGAGGTAACTTTTTTATTTCGTCCAATCTGTTATCACTAATTAATACACCATTTTTGCTGATTTCGTATCCCAGGTAACTTCCTTTATCCTTCATAAATTCACACTTCTTTAAATTCAATTTAAAACCATTTTCACTCAACATACTAATTATTATATCCAAATGTTTCAAATGTTGTTCATAGTTATTAGAAAAAAATGAAATATCGTGTATCCGCGCGGTCAGTACTTAGATGGGTTGACCAATATAGTGGCGTATGCAACCGGTCGTGCTTTGGAGGGTACGTAAAACCGTCGGTCCCGGTTGTCTTACAAACATCTTTGACAATCGTTAACCTTGTAGTGGAACTTCTCTGTTCGACGGGTTAGGCTAGCCTCCTGCCCGGCATACGTGCAAAGAGGGCTCACAGAACCTACTGCATTGTAGGTAATTAACAGGCCATTGGCCTACACACAGAAGAAGAAGAAGAAGTAATGTACACAAAAATCTTCAAATTGGTTAACGTAGTAAACGGTAAAAATACGTGGGATATGATCTGTTTTTAAATAAACGGAGTTTTTTTTTTATCCAGCTGAAGGTTCCTCGTGTACCTCAGCTGCTGCCTCAATTTTGTTAATATCTTCTTGTGAACTTCTTATGCATTTCTTTTTGTTAGCAAATACAGCATTTACATACTGTCTATTTCCATTTCTTTCTTGACTACTTTCTTTCATGTATTTATTTTGATTTTTTTCTTCAATTAATTTATCATAATTTCGGTTATTATTGTTATAATTTCTTGTTTCACCATGCCATCCTCCTCTGATATAATTCCTTCCCTGTAGTTGATAATTGTTGTTATTATTGAAGTTATGGTTATATGGCCTGTTATTTCCATAATTTTATTATTGTTAAATGTCATATTGTCGTACTATTTGTAATAGCCCACCTAGTGTTTTGATGTTTTGAACTGCCACCACTCTATTTATGTCACTTTCCAGATGTCTCGATAAATGTTGTACAATGTCTTCTTCTGACAACTTTGGTGTAAGATGTCGTGCTTTATTGTACCTGCTCATTACGTACATTTCTCTTGTCATACCCATTTGTTCATATTTTCCAGTTGTCAATTCTGTTCTTACACTGGCTTGATGTGCATTGCTCCAATATTGTTCCTTGAATAAAATTTTAAATTCTTCATAATTATTATATTTATTTTTAATAATACTATGCCACACTTCTGCATTGTATTTTAGAGTCATGTTAATAATCTGCAGTTTTCTATTTTCGTTGTAAATATTACACATTACATCCTCTAATTTTCCTAAAGAAAGTCATGGGTAATTCTCCTTTTTTCCCTTCAAACTTTGGTAACATCTCGTGATTTATATTTGGCTCCATCTGAACATAATTCGCCCCCGAATTAACTTTTCCTGTACCTTGCTTTATTCTGCTAAATTTTTCTTCTACTTCATACATAAATCTTCCTGAATTTTCTTGTATTTCATATAGTTTTTCATTCACATCTTTAAATTTTCTTGCCACTTCTTCTTTATTTTCTTGGTAATTCTTATAGTTTTGATATATTGCATCTGCCATCTTATCTATGTGAACTTGAGTTTGTTCAACTTTATCTACGACAACTTGTTTGAATTTTTCTATTTCTTGTTCTTTTTCTTCCCACTTTGTATTAACATCTTCCTTAAATTTTTAAAATTTTTCTTCAAGCACTTCTGATTTAGCAACTAGTTTCCTTTTGTTTCTTCTACGTACTGTTTAATTTCATCTGTGTCCTAGAATTCGGTTTCTTTGTGGTAAATAATAAAGGGCAGACCATAACGCAGATAATTTCTTGCTTGGTTGAAAACACTGCCAAACTCGTATGTTGATATTAACCTATGACAAAGAGAATTATTGTTAAATATTCTTATTTAAAAACTTTTATATGTAAACAAATACATGTAGTAAGATACTATATAATACCTCAAACTTAGATAAGAGCTTAGCTCTGATATTTATTAAGCCACCAAGGAATTTGCTGCATTATCGGAATAATTATTGAAAATGTGTTTTGGACATTCGTGAAGTACAAAGTGTGTTTAAGAGGTTGAATTCGGATTTGTATAGTATGTTTATAAAGTCAAAACTTGTTTGGAAAGCGACGCCGATAAAATATGAACATTTTTATATTGATTATTTATCTGTCAATATAAGAATTTTAATTTTGGAATTTGATCCAAGTATCCTTTGATTATATTTGTGTAATTATGGCATCGTTGTTAAGGAGATTTTGTCCATTGTTAAAAAACAATAAACAAGAGAGCATTTTTGTAATTAACACGTTGACTGCGTTACATATCCCCGGAGTTATGTAGGTTTCTTTCCGCAGTCACGGGACCAATTTTTACCAAACTTTTGCTGTGTGCGAAAACGATATCTTTTTTTGTTTTAAACGTATATAACTTTTACATATAGGGTTTTTATTGCTGTGCTTCGCACAGTCTAGTGTACTGAATTCTTTTGTACATATCGCCGACGATATGTAACGCACACGAGTAATACAAATTACTTCTGTGCGGCACATACTCCCGGCGATATGTACGGACTTCAAGCGACTTGTGTGGCTATTGCATCATATTGTGTCCGAATGTGCACGTGTTTAGTTAGTTTTAACGCGTCGGTAAACAAGTACAGTTAATTATGGGAAGTCGTTCTCGAAAAATTGTAGAATTAGCTGTAAAGCAATTAGAAGTTGTTAATGGCAACTTGCCGGCAAGATATTCCTCTGAAAGGGAAGCATCTGCTCCGCATTCGCTATCCGATAATTTACCCGTGGTTGTAGATCAAAGTGATGAGAGTGACACAGAGTTTTTTCAAAACGCTACCGATAGTGATGATCCCTTTAGTAGCGATGATTCCGTAAAGGATGTAACGTATAAGGTGTATTCGGGAGAAGAATGTAGTGACGAGGATTCTAGTGACAGTGACAAATCCGTAGACAGTAGGTATGACGCCGACGATATAAACATGGACGCAACGAGTGGTACGGCAACTCCCAGCAGCTCAACAACATCAAATGCCGAATGGAACGATATTACAACTTCTAGCATAGATTTTGATTTATATAGGGGAGGAGTGCCATGATTGGGACACTTTTTTTATTTAACTTCCCAAAATTTCATTTTTGAAGTTCAATCAGTAATTTTTATATGGCATGCCTCTTGAAAAGAATAGAACACAGTAACATTGTCAAAAAACTTTATTTTTTATTATGAACAGAATTAGAACCATTTAACAAAAAAGTGCATTTTGTCCCATTCAATACACACGGTGTATTGAATGGGACGACTACAAAATTATATAGAAATTACATAGTTATAGATAAATAACGAAACAAAACTTAATTATTATTATCTCTGCATGTTTTTCGATCATATTTTCCGCAATTTCCGTAGAGAATTCTCTCAAATTTTGCTTCATATTTTTTAAAGTCTAAGTCAAATATCAATATTCCTTGTGTTCTTAGTGTTTCAGTATTCTTAAGGGGCTGCTTCAGGTTTTTCAATATTTTATCTTTTTCTACATCTGAAATATCTTCCTTAGGTGGATACATAAACTTGTTTAAATTTCCAAATCGTCTTAGGAATTTAACTTGAAACTCGTTATTTTCCATTTTTTTTAATGCATCTAATATAGGGCAACTTATTTTTCTTTGTTGAACAGATTACTAAAATAAAATCATTTTTTTCTAAAATCAAGAACTCTTCATTACTATTATTGGATGCTAAGTCTTCTTGTTCGTCAACATCCATATCTTTATCAAGAATATCATTATCAGATTCCTCCAATAATTCGATGTCTGCAACATCGAATTCACTACTAGTGCTTTCTATCCTTCTTGCGACTTTTTTCGATATCCGTAAACTTTCTTTTCTTAATTTTTTGTGGTTTTCTTCATCCAGTTTATTCATTTCCGGCGTATCCGTAAGTATTCTAGTAGTTAAGGTAGTAGATAAGGCATTACCGAGACTGGCGTTACAGATGCAATGCTGTTTATTGGTGGTTGTGATGATACTGGTTCACAGCTGCTTGTTGATGGTTGTGGGGTGCAGTCAGGTTCGATGTTAGTAGTTGTAGGTACATATCGTGGTTCGTCACATAGGAGCTTAAGAAATCTGAGTCTTTGAATATATGTCGATCAAGGGGTTGTATTCCGGAGGACAAGAAGCCCGAAATAATATTTTTTTGTGTGAACGCGCTTAAATACGCTTTATTAGCAACCGATGACATCTGATAAATATCGAGCGTCTTCCCAGGATTGGTCAACATCCATTTATTTTGGGCACTTTTGAAATAGATTTTGAACGGTCCATACACTGAAATGTCTAGGGGTTGTAATCTGTGGCTGGTTTGTGGGGGAAATATCAACAAAACCACATTATTCATTTTGGCATGGTTGACGTCAATACTGACGTGAGATTCATGATTGTCAAGCAATAATAAGACTGAGGCGTCTGGTGCAGGTTTTGCAAATTTTACAAAATGTTTGAAAGCCAATGCAAAATTACTTTCAGTCATCCAACCGGATTTATTGGTAAGTCCTAAACTGTCTGATGGTGGTCCCTGAAGGATAAACTCCTTAAAATGTACTCTTGGAAAGACAAATGCCGGCGGTACAGTATTTCCATTTGCACATATGAAACACAACATCGTCACTAATGTTCCTCTTTCTGAAGATGTGGCCTGACCTACTAGTTTCAGACCCCTCTGTGAAAATACTTTTGGTGGATCTCTGACCATGACGAGCCCCGTTTCGTCGCAACTGTATATGTTTTCTAAGCTAAAACAGTATTTTTCTATCACCTGCTGCAGATTGTCAAAAAATTTGTTAACTGTAGTTGGATTAAATGCAGTGGCACAACTCAAGCTGGTCTTTTCCAACTTACGGAGAGACAGGGAATTCCTATGGCTTTGCTTAAAACTTTTAAGCCAGTCCAACCCTGCCTTAGCGTCAGTGTCCCATTTAGCAGGATAAGGAATTTGCAAAGCTTGTGCATATTTGTAAGTAAGTTGTCGGAGACCTGTGTAACCGGTAACACATTTTTGATGCAGTTATAAGATATTCTAGTAATGAGTGTTCTTGTTGGATTGAAAAAATACGTCTATTTCCACTATTGGGTTGATGTTTAAAATTGTTCAAATCAACAAGTTGTAGTGCATTCTTAACTGCTCTATGCAAAGCTGATTTTGAAATGTTGTATTTTGCACTTCCTCTGCGAATTGACATCTTGTTTTTAATTACCTACATCTTTTATCGCTGCTTTCATAGTAGCAGGTTCTACTCTTGAAATTTTTTTGCCTTTAGGAGCCATATTTAATCTAAAAAGATCATTGAAAATGATAAATCGGGGTATCATAAAATAGTGCAATGAATGGGACATGTCACATTTAAGACCTGAAAATTTGTCCCATTCAGCACTCACATCGTTTGAAAAAAAAATAAGATTTAAAATATTTACATTCACATTACAACTTTAGGACTCACCAGAATGTTTTATAGTCACTTGGGCTGAACTTGCACACAATTTCAAATACTTGATATTAAATACTCTGAAACACAACAGTTTTATAGAATAGCTCGGTACTTTACTTGAATCGCTGTCGAAGGTGAATTCAGTTTGTGTCGAAGATGATGCAATTGAAAGTACACAAACATTTATTGTTGTGAACAATACATGTAGTGTCATCTACCTTTAATAGTAAAAAAAGAAAATTCAAAAACCCCGTAAAGATATCTGCAATGTCCCATTCAATACTTGTCCCACTCATGGCACTTCTCCCCTACTGAGGAGTGCACACTGGATCCTAAAGTCAGTAGTACAACAATAAAAAAACCCATAAATATTTTCAACTTACTTGTGAATGATTAAGTTCTTGACTTAATAGTAAAAGAAACAAACAATTATGCTGCTCAGCAATTAAACAAGCGTCATTCAAATAAATCAAGAGTTAAGAGCTGGACTAACACATAAAATACAACCGAAATTCGCAAGTTTTTGGGAATTACATTAGCTATGGGACTAACTCAGGTTCCCTCAGTAAATATGTACTGGTCAAAAGATCCCCTGTACCATAATCAACTAATTGCTTCGACTTTACCAAGGGATAGATACCTACCTTCTATTACTCAAATTTTTGCATTTTGCAAATAATGAAACTGCGGATGTGAATAATAGATTGTACAAAATCGAAACATTGCTCTCCCTTTTACTTCAAAATTATAAAATCTTTAATCCCGGAAGAGTACTGGTAATAGACGAATCTATGGTGCCTTTCAGAGGCAGACTATGTTTTCGTCAGTACATACCCAACAAGACACATAGGTACGGTGTAAAGTTATATAAGCTTTGTACATCAAGCGGTTTCACTTAGGTATAATATAAAGGTCTACGCCGGAAAGGGCGATACCAACGCTGACGTGGGACATTCGCATTCAATAGTGTTAAAACTTCTGGAAGCTGTAGATCCAAAGGAAGGAAGATATGTATTTGCGGATAATTATTATTCCAGTATAAAACTGACAGAAACGCTGTATGAACAAAAAATACTTTATTGCGGAACATTGAGGCTAAACCGAAAAGGAGTACCAAAAGGTTTTACTGTAAAATTGAGAAAAAATCAAATTTTGGGGAAAGAAAAAAATAAAGTAAAAATTATCAAGTGGATGGACAAAAGACAAGTTTTAATGGTAACGAGTGACCCTTCACATAACGATACATTAATTTCCACAGGTAAACTTGCAATGTATAATTTTTCACTTCTTATACTAAGTTTAATGAGAATTTTAGGTAAGAAAAATCGAAAAGGAGAAGAAATACTAAAACCAAAATGTATCATCGATTATAATAAAGCGAAAAAGGGCGTAGATTTCAGCGATCAGATGTCTGCTTATCATACTGTTCTACGCAAAAGCTTGAAGTGGTACAGGTATGAAGTTTTTCTAAGTTTTCTTATTCGCAAAGTAATTTGCAGTATTTTTTGCAGGAAAGTTATGTTTGAAGTCTTACTAGGAACCACAGTAGTAAATTCGTGGATTATATTCAACATGGTAGCAGACACAAAGCTAGGTATCACAGAATTCAGAAGGCAGCTGGTAGACGAATTAGTGGTTGAACAAGGTGCCGAAAAAGAAACGCCGTCAGTAAGGAAAAGGTTACATACCTTTGTAAAGCCGGAAGGACCAGGTAGAAAAAAGAGGAAACCATGCAGAGGTTGTTACAATACACTACGAGAAAAAATGACAAGCCGCGAAGCTGACAAAAAAGTGCGACGTATTATTAGCTATTGTAACGATTGTCCAGGCCATCCTGGGTACTGCCTTCCGTGTTTCAATAGTAGTCATACATAATTTTATATTACTATTCAAACCCTAGAAAATAGTTTTCGTTGTAATGTTCTTTATTTGAGTTTATTACAAAATAAAGTTTTCTTTTTAGTGTTACATTCTTCTACACTTGTATGCGGTCCAAGTCGCCGGAAATATGTACAGTTTCAGAATTACGTAAATAATAGTGTTAGCTTACAGGTTCCCACGTATCAGAAGTCAAAAAATTACTCACAAGTAAACTAGATGGGGCTACTCGAACAGTTGTCTACATATCCCCGGCGATATGTATAGCACAGTGGGAAAGTTTCATTACAATACCCTGGCGATATGTAACGCAATAACAGCAAGTTATTGTTTTAAGCCACCGCAGTCAACGTGTTAAGTCAAATCAATCTTGACCCAGACAAAGTTTCTATTGTATGCTGTTATTTGCATAATTTTTTACGGCGTAAGAACGTGGAATCATATTTCCAAGGAGGTTTGGACATAGAAAATGTAAACACGGGGCAAGTCATAAGTACGGATTGGAGATCGGATAGTTCACTTTTTGCACTGGAAGTACCTCAAGGAAGAAATAGTACAGTTGCAGCGAAAGAAGTAAGACTGAAATTTTGCAGCTATTTTAATAATGCTGGAGCTGTACCATGGTAAGAAAATGCAGTTAATAAAATGTAAACGCAGTTAATATAAATAAAATAATACAAAAATCTAAGACATAAGTTATTTACTTATCTCATTACATCCACTTTCTGTTTCTTCCAGTACAGTATCATCCATCGTTGAGATTCCCGGAACATGGATTTCCTGATCTCGTAAAAAATCTATGTACAAGATGTAGGTACCATAGACTTGGCTTATATATTTCTGATGTTCCTGCTCCAGATTTGTAACTCTTAGTTACCTTCTTTAATTCCCGTCTTTAGCCACTTCTCGGCATATTGATTTTCTTTTTCACCATTTCACGATCAGCTCGTGGTTCAATTTCCTTTAATTTTTCTGTCAACTTCTCGTAAGCAGCAGCTTTCA
Source organism: Limonius californicus (assembly GCA_014611495.1). Lineage (NCBI taxonomy): Eukaryota > Metazoa > Arthropoda > Insecta > Coleoptera > Elateridae > Limonius > Limonius californicus. The sequence goes on along the minus strand of JABXWE010015861.1, from coordinate 5,662 downwards.
AGTTTCTGTTTTTATAAATGTCGCTCTTAATTTTCCATACCTCAGGCAAATCCTTGTATAGTGCAATAAATTCTCTCCAAAATTCTTTATTCTGAATATTCGTCATGGTCACAAGTGAACCGTCCAACAAGCGAACCAGCCGACAACTGAAAAATATTGCGCAGTGAAGCGCAACACCCACATACACTACACAATGCGTTGCGCAACTTTGCTGTTGCACAAAATATTTCAAACATTTTTGAAACTAGTCAAACAATTGCGCAACGCATCAAACACATATGTTGCGCAATTTGTTTGATAATGTATGGGCCCCTTTAGGCGCATTGGTTTTTGGTCACTTTTCGTGTGTGAAAGTAAGTACTCATTCTTTTAAATAATAGGAACATTTGCATATAATTTTAATTAAAAAATTACAGCAAATTGTCTCAGGTGTACAACGTTTGGTAAGTCATTTTGAGTTTTGTTATTGTTGACATCAAGCAATACATACCTCAACTAACAACTTCGCTCACTAACTTTAGAAAAATAATAGTGCAAAAAATTAAATCTGGTATTAGACTAAAAATGTTAATGTTTTAGATTATCTGGTATTATTTGGGACGCCATGCCAAGAAAATATAAACGTAGATTAGGAGCCCCCATAAGGCAAGACTATGAATCCCAATCCCTTGAGAATGCACCTGCAGCTGTGGTGGATGGGGGATGTCGTTTAGACAAGCTGCAGAGTGTTACAATGTACCAAAAAGTACAATAAATCGCAGGTTAAATATTGAAGTTAGATTCAAAATTGTTGTTCTATTTATTTTTAGATACTTTTTTGTGTTGGTAATAACCCCCAACCCCTTGCTTCTTTTTTATGCTTTTCCTGTATGAACTCCAACACTTGTTCGTGAACCTTAATAGTAACTGGTTGCTTCTCGTGTAATATTTTTTCTAAGATTTGTGTATACTTTTGAACATTAAACGTATTAAACCGTATTTGTTTAATCTTATCAGGTTATAGGCCCAGGCCGTTTATAACTGTTTTTTTGTTTTTGCAATTACGGGACTGATCACGTGCACGTTTTTTTTTTGCAGTAACAATACTAGTGTGGAAGTGTTCAATAGTATCGCGTTCGGTGATGCCGTGAATATCTACATTTACATTGTTAGTAAATAAATTAAAAGAACGACGGGAAATGGGAGATTTCAAGACACAGATCGATAAGCTAGAAGGCGCCAGTAATTGGAGCAGGTGGCGACGACAGATCGAGTTATTGTTGAGGCATAACGATGTTCTGGAAGTCGTAAGGGGTACTCGTATTCATCCGAAGGAGCCAGCAGAAGATGGAGCAGATCGTGCAGTTTATACCACGGAGTCGAAGGCTTTTATGAAAAGCGACGCTTTGGCTCAATTAATAATCGTAAGCGCGATGAACGACGCTAACGTCGACCTGACTGCCACGTGTGAAACCTCACAACAAATGTGGGACAAATTGGTATCTGTTTACGAACAGAGCTCAGGCCAGCGTCTGGACAGACTCATGGAGCAGTTTTTTACTAGCGAGAAAGATCCAACGGAAGACATCACAACGCATATATCCCGCCTCCAGAGGAACTTCGGTGAACTTAACGACGAGCTGAAAAAACTGGCCCAAACACAGCTACCAGATCTTTTACTAATGAGCCGTATCATGTCCACGCTATCCCGTGAATATTTTGAATTTAAGAGTGTCTGGGAGTCGGTTCCACTGGATGAGAGAACTGTAAATAAATTGACAGAACGACTTCGCCTCATAGAAATGCGGTTGCCTGAAAAAGGAGGCAGTTCGACAGCCCTTGTGGCGAAATCCGGTAAGAAAGATGAAAATCACAAGAAAGGGCCGAAATGTTTCAAATGCCGGAAATACGGCCATTTTGCAAAACAGTGTAATACGAAGCCGCCAGAGGGCGCCTCCAATTCCAGAACGAAGCATTTTAAATCAGCTGGTGACGCATTTGTAAGCATGGCTGTAAGGGGCGTCAAAGAATCGGATGCGTGGTTGGCGGATTCTGGTGCAACAACGCACATGACATCAAGGAAGGATTATTTTTCAAATTTTGAAGAATTTCAAACACCACAGCAGATTCAGGTGGGAAATTCTGAAATTATCTACGCGAATGGTGTCAACGTACTGTAAACCTAGAAATGAAAATAAACGGCAGTTGGGAACGCAACTATCTTCAGGATGTGTGGTACGTAGCCAATATTGACAGAAATCTATTTTCTATTGGTCAAACAGTCAACAAGGGATTCGAGTTCCGAGCGAAAGGAAAAGTGTGCGAATTTCTGAAGAACGGTGAAATGCGGTTAACTGGTAAAAAGACTTCTAAGGGGTTGTACGAATTAAATATGCGTGTAAACGGGCCTGGTATTCTACACAAAGTTTTTGTTGCTGAAAAAACAAACGCACTTCAATTGTGGCACGAACGGTTAGCGCATCAAAACAAACGCCACGTGAAGAAGTGTTTAGAAAAGCATGGAATTTCAGTCGAAGTTGACGAAGAGTTCTGCGATGGCTGCGTCCTTGGTAAGCAACACCGAACGCACTTCGGACTACGCAGGGATCGAGCAACAGTGGCTGGCGAACGCACTCACGCAGACGTTTGTGGCCCAATGCAGCAATGTTCGATTGGCGGTGCGAGATATTTTGTGTGTTTTAAGGACGAGTACACCAAATTTAGGCGGGCGTTTTTTCTAAAACAAAAATCTGAAGTTCCGGAATGCGTAAAAACCTTTGTTAACGAACTTTCGACAGCGGGACACATTGCAAAAGAACTTGTGTGTGATGGAGGGACAGAATTTAATAACGCAAGTATAAAAGTGTTTTTAAACTCCAAGGGCATTAATCTGCGAACAACAATGCCGTACTCGCCAGAACAGAACGGGGCTGCAGAAAGAGAAAATCGAAAGCTTGTTGAAAGCGCTCGATCTATGATTCATACAAAGAACCTGCTAATTAAACTTTGGGCTGAGGCTGTAAATACTGCTGCACATATCCTGAACCGAACGGGGCCCACTCCTGAGAACAACAAGACACCGTATGAGTTATGGTATGAGAGAGAAGCTGTAAAACCCAACCACTTTAAAATTTTTGGAACTGAGTGTTATGTTCATGTGCCAAAACAACATCGAAAAAAATGGGACATGAAAAGTGTAGCGGGCCAGTTTGTTGGATACTGTGGGGAAAAGGACGGTCTCAGAATATGGATCAACCAAAGAAATAAAGTCGTGACCAGTCACGATGTGGTTTTTAAACCAGAAAACGTTTTAAGTGAAAAATCCCCTCTACTTTCAACAGATGCAGGGAAGGAAAAAGAAGTTCAAGCTACACAAATGCCGATTGTAATTTCTAATATCGAAGAAATTCACACAACACAGCAGCAACAGATTCAAGAGGGTGAGCATGTTCAGGAGGAAGTTTTTCAAGACGCAGAAGAGCCGGCAAAATCAGTCGAAGCTGTTACAGCAGAAGATGTGACGGAAGGTGGTGAAGAAACTGCGACATTGCTGTCCAAACGAACCACAAAGAAGCCAGTCTATTTGAAGGTCTATGTGATGTTTGCAGAACACCTACCGATCCTGACTTACGCTGATGCAATGAGTTCGGATGAGTCGCAGGATTGGACGAGTGCAATGCACGAAGAGTTGTCTTCGCTGGAAGAAAACAACACTTGGGACCTGCCACGGGGTCAAAAATTAATAGGAAATCGTTGGGCGCTGCGAGTGAAGATAATACCCGATGGATCGTTGGAGCGATTCAAGGCAAGACTGGTAGCAAAAGGCTACGCACAAACGCATGGTATAGATTACGAAGAAACGTTCAGTCCAGTAGCACGTTTTGACACAGTTAGAACGGTACTGAGTGTGGCAGCATCTGAAAAACTTTGTCTGGTGCAGTTTGACGTGAAGACAGCATTTGTATATGGAGATCTGGAAGAACAAGTATTCATGAAGCAACCCGAGGGCTTCGATGATGGAACTGGACGAGTTTGCAAACTGAATAAAAGTTTGTATGGACTGAAGCAAGCACCTCGGTGCTGGAACAAGCGTCTGGTTAATTTTATGATCAAGAAGCAAAATTTTATACAAAGTGATGCTGATCCGTGTTTGTTCGTTAAAAAAACCTGTAAAAGCAAAATTATAGTGGCGGTTTATGTTGACGATGGACTGGTAACGGGAAATAACAGTATCGAAATAGAACATTTTATAAGTGAATTAAAGACAGATTTTAAAATTACCACGAATGCACTAGATTGTTTTCTAGGCATACAACTGTTGAAATCCCCTAATGGCAATATTTTTATAGGTCAACAGGCATACATTCGGAGGATCCTGGAACGCTTCAACATGGCCGATTCCCATGCTGTAACTACTCCTTGTGATGGATATGTGCAGCAGGACGAAGCGGATCCTGATCTTGGTATGGAGGTGCCATTCCGAGAAGCAGTGGGCAGCCTAATGTATTTATCGGTAGCGACAAGGCCGGCCATTACATTTGCTGTCAGCTTGGTGTCAGAATCTCTGGCACATCCCAAGGCTTCAAGTTGGCAAGCAGTCAAGCGCATCCTCCGATATCTAAAAGGTACACTCGATTTTGGATTGTTTTTCCAACCCAACCATAAGATAGGCAAATTGGAAGCATACAGTGATGCAGACTACGCGAGGGATGTAAATACAAGACGTTCAAGAACTGGCGTTGTCTGCAAATATTCTGGTGCAGCTGTCAGCTGGATGAGTCAGAAGCAGAGAAGTGTCGTTCTTTCAACCACAGAAGCCGAGTACATCGCAGCCAGTGAAGGCGCCAAGGAAGTTGTGTGGCTGAAACGTTTGCTTAGTAACGTAAGTGAGCTACAACTGATTCCAGCACTTCAAATGGACAATGCGAGTGCCCTCAAACTAGTGAAAAACCCAGCGTTCCACAAGAGATCTAAACACATCGAAATAAAGTACCATTTTGTGCGAGAAAAATATAATGAAGGAGAAATTGAAGTCCAACATGTAGATGGCGCAAATCAAGTGGCAGACATTCTCACCAAACCCTTACAGCGTGTGAGATTTGAGAAGCTCCGTGAGATGCTAGGTTTAATATCGTTTGAACAATATTTTGGGAGGAAGTATTGAAGTTAGATTCAAAATTGTTGTTCTATTTCTTTTAGTTACTTTTTTGTGTTGGTAATAACCCCCAAACCCTTACTTACTTTTATGCTTTTCCTGTATGAACTCGAACACTTTTTCGTGAACCTTAATAGTAACTGGTTGCTTTGCGTGTAATATTTTTTTCTAAGATTTGTGTATACTTTCGAACATTAAACGTATTAAACCGTATTTGTTTAATCTTATCAATAACGCCTAAGACGCCTTGAAAATCGAAAGCAAAAAGTTAGGTTAAAAATTCGTTTTTAGAAATGGAAACGCTCAGACGTAAGCAGTTGGTATCATTGCTCGTTTTGACTTGGGGCATGCGCATTTGATCAAGATCGGTGTTGGCTAATGGCTGATGGCTTGAAAGAGCGAGATCTAGGACGCGGTTTTCCAAGCATCTCTATGCACTTAGGCCACATTTGGCCCATTGTACACCCTAACTAAGAATTTTGCCTATCTGGGGTAATTCCAACTCCAGTAGTGATTTTTAACGTGTCA
>JABXWE010015859.1:0-32022 GCA_014611495.1 Limonius californicus | reverse complement strand
GTAACTATGCTAAAGAAGAGACCAGTAGAGGAAAAGAAAGACAGACAGAATCAAATCAAAGAGAATGAGGATAAACACAGAGGGAAAATGAGAACCTTTGAAGAAGGGGAAGAAGTGTTGGTATATACTCAAAAAGGAAAGGATTCCAATTGGAAAAGAGGAAAAGTCATGAAGAAACTGAGTGCGGTAACTTATTTGATAATGGCCGAAGGCAAAGTAAAACTTTCGCACGCAGATCGGTTGAAAAAGAGCTATCTTCAGAGTGAAATCGCTTATGAAGCAGTCCCAGCACGTATTCCTACTACGATAAATCTCGATATCAAGGAAGACTCCACAGAGCTATCGCAAGAGAAAGAAGGGTCATCAGATGTAATAGAAAATCCCGATATGGAATTGTCTAAAGAGAACCAACAATCCAACAATGAAACGCCCAAGTCCAACCCTATTCCAAACCCAGCTATCCCAACCCCGTTAGTTAGTCGTCGGAGTTCCAGGATAGTTAAGCCACCACAGCGATTAAACCTTTAATGTAGTTGTGATAGATAAGAAATCTAAAAAGGGAGAAATGCTGTATATGTTAAGGTAACTAGTATAAGAAATACACATATAGCATGAGTAAGCAAAAATGTCATTGTGTGAATTACATGTATTCATGTACCAGTGTTAAAAATGTATTAAAGTTATGTTCCAAGTAAAACAGTGTCTTTACTCGATACGTAAAAGTCAACACAGCAGCCACCATTGCGGATCATACTGCCATGCTGGCCTCCCACAAAGATCCGAGAATGGCATCACAACTACTTCAACTAAACCTAAATAAAATAGAAACCTGCATGAACACTCGGCGAATTAAGGCCAACGAAGCAAGTCTGTACATGTAACGTAATCATTGCGGAAAGAGACCTGCCCTCCAGTCTTACTAAACAATAAGTAACTTCCGCGGGAAGACAGGGCTAGATACTTAGGCATGTAGGTAGGTACCTTGATAGAAGACTAAACTGGCGTACACATATCTGGAAGAAGCGAGCACAGTTAGGTCTGAAATACAGACAAATGTAATAATAATGTGCTTTTAGGTGGAACTTCTCAACTCTCTATTGACAACAAACTACTACTACTTATATAAAGTTATCCTCACGCCAGTAAGGACGTACAGGATCCAGCTGTGGGGATCTGCCAGTAAGTAACTCAAATCTAGAGATACTCCAAAGTTTACAAAATTAAATAATCAGGAACATTCTCAACGCACCTAGATACGTACCAAACTGGATTATACAGCAAGATATTCCCATATCTTCAATAAAATAAGAAATAGTGGCATACAGTGTTAAATACAATGACAAACTTAGTGCACATACAAATTATCTTGCAACAAATCTACTAGACAGACAATACGTCAAAAGATTCAAAAGACACGATCCACTAGATCTCCCAAATAGATTTAATTAAACGTTCAACTTGTTAGTCTCTTTAGTAACATAATCAAAATAGTTAAGTTCATCAGATAGTGCTCTCACTGGAGAGCATTCTCACGTGTTATGATCTCCTTAATCAAATCATTTGCTGAATGTTATTTTGTATCACAGATTGTAAATACTCATAGATAATAAAAAAAAGTTTATATAATAAAAAACTTACATACAAAATTCATTTTACTATTTTATTTTTTGTAAACGGAAAATTACATTCTAAGTTAATTGTATTTTTATTAGTTATACAAAATTCATTCCACTTATTGTAATGCAAATATGTAATCAATCTTCATTCTGTTTTGAGTAATCAAAAAATTACATTCAATTTCATTTTTTTTCAATAATTACCTATGCAATGAAGAATTTTTGGTTAAAATTTAATGGTGGAACTATGCATAGTTTCTTTGATATTAATTTTTCAAATGTTTAGATTAGGCAGACATCCTCTTCTATGGCCTGCAAGTCTTTATTGATACTAGTTGATTGGCCCTTAACTGAAAAATTTTTGGTTAAAATTTAGGTGGAATTATACACAGATTTTTAGTTAGCGTTTTTACATATATCTGATGGTTACTGGCATCTCATTAAAGGGTGTGTCGGTACTGTATTCTAATTATCTCCCAGTGTTACATTGCATGAAGGTACCTTATTAATACAATGGAATTGTAAAAATTTGCAAATTTTGTTGTTAATTCGTGTGCGCTATCTACAATTTTAGTATTTTTGTGGGCTCTTCTGTTGTTTTCAGCCAAATTGGATTTTATCTTTTAGTTGCTGGTTCCCACCGGTACACAATACTGGGTTTGAAAACATTTTCAGTGATTTCTTTTTTTAGTATTAATACAATGGATTTTGGCTTCTGTCCTTTGGATATTGATTACTTTACTTTTAATAATAATAATAATAATAATAATAATAATAATAATAATAATAATAATAATAATAATAATAATAATAATAATAATAATAATAATAATAATAATAATAATAATAATAATAATAATATATGCTTTATTAGCTCAATAGCTACATAAACATTGCACAATTGGTAACATTGGTAATAGGAAAAAAAAACACTTATACTAGACATTAACTAGCTACTTAGCCTAGGTACATATTAATAAACTAATCTCATCAGCAATCTAATTTATATCTAGTAATACTTAATTACTGATCTTCCTTTATGTAAATTTCTTGCTGTTTTAGACAGAATAGTATCAGAACTAATTTAATTTAATTTTATTTTGGTTTTTATAATAAAAAAATATTGAATAATTCTTACTCTTCCAATATTATTATTAATTTGGTAAATTGTATGCATTTTGTTAGTGATGCTTCCAATAACTGCAATGCTAGGATTAACCAGATTCGTATTATCCCTTGGAGAAGGTATATATTTAATAGTTGTACTATAATCCCGGCGGCGTGAGCGTAGCCGCCGTTGCTGGAACGGTGCCTAATGTCATTCTCGTCTGAACCATTTTTTTTGACTTTTGATGGTTTCGCGAACCGAGACAACTTCTCACGCTTGTTGCAGCCATGTTGACCTGAGTGAAATGATTTTTCAGTTTCATATCACGTTTTAAAATCCATTATCCTTAGCAAACAATTATGCCAAAGTGCGATGTGAAGACGAGGTACATTCCTGCAACTTTTGCCTGGGCAATATTGCTGGGCGCTACCACACTTTTCTTCTATTTTCCGTGAGTATAGCGGTGCAGGCTCAGCGTTTCCAAAATTAGCCAGATTTATGTGTTCTAGAGCTCAGTATTACATTTTTCGTTATCCATGGGTGCCAGCCTATCAGGGAGTAATCACCTTCTTCGTTCTTGCAAATTTTACTTTGGCAACGTTTATGGACCCAGGAGTAATCCCAAAAGGTTAGGAACAATTTATACGTAAACAACATTTATTTTGTGTTTGTTGAAGTACTGAAATAAACCCTGAACATTCTAGCTCCACCTGACGAAGATCGGGAAGATGACTTTAGAGCTCCTTTATATAAAAATGTCGATATTAATGGTATTACTGTCCGTATGAAGTGGTGTGTAACATGCAAATTTTATCGTCCACCTCGATGTTCACATTGTAGCGTTTGTAATCATTGTATAGAGGTAAGTTTTACATGTTTGAAGTATACTTTGAAAAAAACTCATTTTACTAACCATTTGTGTATTTGTTATGATTTCTCCAAATGAGTTAAAATAAACAGCCTGTAGATAGGAAAATTTTATTAGGGATTAGCTTTTCAATTAAACCAACTTGACAGAGATGACAGTTGGGATGACCTTGATATCAAATGGTAGCTTGTTCAGAAAATTAAAACAATAGACAGTCTAAAAAAGACATCTGTTACAATATTTTGTATAATACAGTGAGTTATTATAGATATGAAATCTTTGCGGAATAAAGGAATGATAGAAATGAAAATGATTTGCAAGATATTTAGGTTTCGTGCAACCCGGAAAGATATAAAAGTGACTCGGATTGAAAATATATTTAAAATATGCTAAGTTTTAGCATAGATCTCTCAAATTGAGGTGCCGTGCAGCAGTTTTTATTAAAGAAAAGGTCTGCTAGAGGAGCTTTTTATGAATACTCTCTGCGTAAAATTCCGGCATATGAATTTTATTTTTTAAGATCCCACAATTAATGACTGTAGTACAAAGTTGAGGGCAAAATAAGAAATCATTTTTTCGAAGTCTTCTGTCACAATTTTTCTGACTTATCCTATACATTTTTGTAGCTTTTCAACTTTTTTTTAATACATTTAAGAAATTGGTTTGGGGTGCAAATTATGGAAGAAATTGTGACACACCCTCTACATTAATAATACTCAAATTGGTGTCCATTTTAATTGTTTTTTTCCGTATAACGGAGACATTAGTTTCTGTAAGGTACACTATTATAAGTAAGCAAGGAAAAGAGATTATTTTGAAAAATGTTTCATTGCATAGAAGGAATTGATGGTTTACATGACAAACTCTGTATGTTTTTCTAGTATCTGAAATGGTGTTTGTGACATGCAACCAAAAATTGGCGATGTAGGTTGAGGATAAAAATATCAGAAAATTGATTTTGTGCGAGTTATGACGTATAATTTTTTAAAAATTTTAATTGGTTTATGTTTTCTATAGTTGGGAAATTTGGCGACCTTGAGGGTTACCGAAAAATAAACAAAAAAAAATTTTTTGAAACATGTCCATGTATAAAAGTTGATGGTTAGACGGCCTTGTATATTTTTCTAATATTAAAATTAGTTTGTTGAACAGCATCTTATTAAATAAATTATTTATATACCTAGTTATATGACGCACCCTGTATATTTTTTACCTGTTCATTTTCTACAGCTAAGTTTTACATGTCAGAAACTAAAGGTAAAGAATCGTTTTATCAATGAATAAGAAGAAAATCGTTCAGTTTGAGACATGACTGATTAATTAAGAAATTTATATTTGTATGACGAGTAATTCAAGGAAATTATGAATTAAAAAGAAGGAACCCGTTCAGTTTGAGTCATGACCAATTAATTAAAGACAGTTATAATTGTATGACACACCCTGTATATTTTTCGAGCATGTAAAGCGGTTTTTATTGTAGGACGAAATCGGTCTTTCTGTGAGATTCAAGATTGAAAGTAAATTAAGAAAAAAATGTTCTTAAAAATGTTGATTAAATTGGCAATTTTTCACTCACCCCGTATATATTAAAAATTCCAATAGTTTTTACCCCTGCAGAAGCAGATATTGAGCAAACCCAAGAAGATATTTTTTAAGAGTTACTAGGTTCAATACTTAATGAAAAGCAACAATTGGGCGACCCACTCTGTATATGTTTCCAGCCTTTGAACTGGTTAATTCGTATTTATTTTCCACATTCAAGTATAATTGGCGTCTCGGAGGTTCAAGGCTGCGGGGAAATCAAGTAGGCTTGCCGATCATTATATAATAATTATAAAGATAGTTCCTAAACTGTGTGGTAAATAAATTATCAGCCAAAGTCAGGTCAATTTAATTGAATTATTAGTTTGAAATTAGTTTAAAATGTTGTGATTTTATTTTATTTGTGATAGTAAATAAAGAATTTGTTGAAATCATTGTAAAATATCTAAAGGTAGGCTTAAAATTGGCCCCTAAAATCATGGGACAGATAAAAATAGATAACTTTGATAATTTTAAATTGGCCGCAGTTTGGGTAATAATGATTTGTATTAATAATAATCGTTTTTAATTGCTTTAAATTTATTGTTTCCTTCGCATTTTGTAAAGTTTCTCTAACTTTCTAAGAGAATATTTCTTAATAATTTTTGGACCAGGTGAAATTATAGAGTAACCTTGAATAAGGAGTAATATAGATGGGTTTGGGTGGGTGAGGCATGCAAGGACATATCCCATATGGGGAGTATGGGCTGATTTATGTCCATGTTTTTCCAAAATTGCGACATCGTATCTGAATAGAATTTTAATTGATGTACGCACAGGTGTGTTATCATATTCGAAAATTAATTCACTGGCAAAACTATTATTATTTTATTAGGGATATGACAACTGCAGGAACTGAGATTGAGATACAACAGCAGTCCCAAACAATAATTGTATTATTGTGCGTTTGTCCAAGGACAAAATTTGTCAAAAATAAAAGATCGTGGCATGATCTGTTGAGAACTGTTGTGACATACCATACCAGGCGAAAACTTGAGAAATAAACGCATCTCTTTCTAACATCAGATTATAAGCACCTGTCGATTCTAATGTAGACGACTCTGTATTTCAGTATTTTTTGTGAGACGTACGGTCATATACCCGCTTAAAACCTTTCACGTTCCTTAGAAAGAGATGCCAGTTAAAGGGATGTATTTGCTACAATTACTGTGCTAGTCCTTGACCGAGGAAGTTAAAGTACAACCATTATTTTAAGGCCGAATCTTTAAGCCTTAGACTTAGGGATTATCTGTAACTGATAGGGGACACTCAAGTAGAACCGGCCAACGTATTCAGGTAAATTTTAAAATATTTACGAGGATTGTTCGATAACTATGTGGCCTAACACAGAGATGGTGCGAATTCGTAGGAATCTTCTTTACCATTCTGTAGAACTATCCTTTATTAGATTAAATATGACAGTACAGAACGATCTGTCAATTAGTCTGTTTTTGACAGTACGCCACAGTGAACGTCTCGTGTGATTTTGTAAACAATGGAAAAAACTGAGTTAAGAACAGTGAGAAAGTACTTTCATTCAAAAGGCTTAACACCAACCGAAATCAAAGCAGAGCTGGATTCAACACTATTGGAATCCGCTTCTTCGTTTTCAATGGTTAAAAACTGGGTTGCCGAATTTAAGCGTGGTCGTAAGAGCACAAATGATGAACCCCTTGGTGGACGTCCAAAAACTGCTACTGCCCCGGATATGATTAAAAAAGTCCACCTACGATACGATACGCATTGGATGACCGTCGAGTAAAAGTGCGTGAGATAGCAGACATAGTGGGTATTTCAAATGACAGTGTGCACAGAATTTTAACTGAAAAATCGGAAATGAAAAAATACTCGGCGCGTTGGGTGTCGCGGTTGCTCATACCGGAGCAAAAACTGAACCGTTTGAGTGTTTCTCGCGAAACAATGGACACACAAAGGTTCTCCGCCACCAAAGAAGGCAAAACCGGTTTTGTCAGCAGGAGAAAGGTTATGGCAACCGAATTTTGCTATTCTCATGGAATTATCTTGGCCGATTGCTTAGAAAAGGGGAAAACAATAAATGGCGAGTATTATGCCAATTTGTTGCAACAACTTAGCGGTAAAATCAAAGAGAAACGGCCTCATTTGGTAAAGAAGAAAGTGTTTTTCCATCAAGATAACGCACCTACCCACAAGTCTGCGATTGCAATGGCCAAAATTCATGAATTGGAATTTGAATTAGTGCCCCATTCGCCCTATTCCCCAGATTTAGCTCCTAGCGATTATCATCTGTTTCCAAACCTGAAAGAATGACTCCGCGTTAAGAGATTTTCGTCTAATTCCGAGGTAATCGCTGCTGTAAATAGCTATTTCGAGGACTGGGATTCATCGACCTACAATGAAGGCATTGCTAATTTGGAATATCGTTGGAATAAGCGTGTTGAGCGAGCAGGAGACTATATTGAAAAATAAAAATTTTTTGTCGAAAGAAACTTGCGTTTTCTTTGTCAGGCCACGTAGTTATCGAACCATCCTCGTACAATATATTATATTGTGCGTATCAAACCACATTTCATTTAACCAAACAATTGGCCGATTTTCTGATCGATAAGATTCTATTTTTGTAAGGCATTCTTCCCTTCTTCCCTTAACCGCACAATACTGTCACTGTCCATAACGTATTGTCGTTTGTTTATGTTTTTGTATCGAAATCCCATATCTACGAGGGTTGTCCGTAAAATAAGGTCTCCAATTTTTTCACAAAGAAAATCACGTTTATTTGCAATGAGTTATACATTGTTGGAAAGCCTGGGCTTTTTACTATTTTTCTACATAATCCCCGTTGCGATCGATGCATTTTTGCATGCTGTATAGCATTTTTCGTATACACGACGTGTCATAGAACCCCCCGCCGCGGCGCGCAGGTAGCGTATTATCTCTTCTTTCAACTCTTCGCTGGTCCTGAAATTCATTCCACCCAGGTGTGACTTCAACGCAGGAAAGAGATGATAATCACTTGGTGCTAGGTCCGGGCTGTAGGGTGGGTGTGTGATGTTATCCCATCCAAATTGGTTGATGAGGTCGGTTGTTGCACGGGCGGTGCGGGGACGAGCGTTGTCCTGATGAAAACGCACTTCCTTCGTCAGCATGCCCCTTCTTTTGTTTTGAATTGCACGGTGAAGGTTCTTCAAAGTTTGACAGTAGTGATCAGCGTTTATTGTTGTCCCGGTAGGCATGAACTTGTACAACAATATCCCCTTCCTATCCCAAAACACAGTCGCCGTCACTTTGTTGGCAGACAATGTTTGTTTAAACTTTCGCGGCTTCAGCGATCTTGAATGCCGCCACTGACGGCACGGTTCTTTTGTCTCTAGTGTCGTGTAATGTACCCAGGTTTCGTCGCCAGTGATAATTGAATCCACGAATTTCTCGTCATCTGCGTAGCAATCAAGGAATTCGCGGGCTGTTTCAACCCGTTGCCGTTGGTGATCTTCGGTGAGCATTCTTGGGACCCACCTTGCACACACCTTGTGATAATGCAAATGTTCTACCAAAATCTTGTCAATAGTAGTCTTACTGACATCAGGGATCAATTTGCACAGCTCCTGAATCGTCACCCGTCGATCTTCAAGCATTACCCTCTCCACTTTTGCAATCATTTCGTCCGAAACCGATGACCGTCCGGCACGCTGCCCATAATGGACGTCTGTATCTCCGTTTTTAAACTCTGCGCCATTTTTGCACTCTTTTGATGTCCATACACTTCACATAACTGTCGATAAATTGGTATAGGCGTAGTGTCCTTAGCAAACAAGAAACGAATCACAGAACATAGCGGTAGCGGCGAGTGGAAGCTCCATCGCGGTCGGCTACCAAACCAAGATTAAGCGTCGCAGACAACTCGGAGTGGTGGGGATTTGTAGGCGGGGAATCAAGTTACACGCCAGTGTTGCCAGATCTTGCGTTAAAGCGTTCCTCGCGACTCTAGCGCCTCGGAGACTTTATTTTACGGACAACCCTCGTATTAATAAATTCCTCAAGGTTTCCCAGCTTCTGTAAGGAAAAAGGCGTTTTTCATTAATTATTTGGATTTCTAACGATGGAACGGAATTATTCTTATAAAAATCATGAATAATATCTCGTATACTTTCTCTTGTTGCCACATCAATTTTCTTAAGTTGCCGAGTTGCTGCTTCTTTACGGTCTTTAATACATCCTCTTCTTATTATATAAAATTAATGTCTGTGTACAGTTACTACACGCTACAATCTCACAACTAAGACTGCATCAACCCTTAATTTGGGAAAGTACACAATGCCAAGTTATTAAGCTTAATTACCTGACTCATCGAAAAACAAATAGAAAGGGAAATTCTTTACTTCATTGTTAATTTTTAAAAGTTTCTAAATAAGCAAAATATTAAAATACCGTTAAGTTTCCATTTTAAAATACGCACGCCGAGTACAGACCTGTAGACTAGTAACAACCGCTCGTTCTTTTGTTACGCCATTACAAGCTTCACGCGGAGAGGAAAGGACAAGATAACAGCGGCTCAAAGATTCGGCCTTAAAATAATGGTTACATGAAAAATTGTATATTTTCGTGGAGTGGGCATCGCGAAAGAAAGAAAGAACAAATTTCCTATAATGCAAAATTATTTTAATCTGTGATTTATAATTTTAAGCAAATAAGCTTTTATAGTTTTTCTACTACATTTTTCTCAATTTTAAATAGAAAATTGGGACTTCCTAGGGTCCATTCATTATTGTTACGTTAAATATAGCTATTATCATGTTAATTTGCGGCTGCTGCTGAAATAATCTAATCACCGAGTGACTAATCCTCGTTTAAACAAGCTGGGGAATGTCGCTCATGGAATTTTGGGGGCTTTGCTGGTATTTACGTCACTTAAATGAGCACAATAGGAAAATTGCAATAAAAACGGCTTTGACAGGTGCGGCAGTATCAACGGCGCTTATCATCAGTTAATTGTCTGGATATTTAATTAAATGCGTGCATGTTCGATTCTGCTAAATATATTCACACGTGTTTGAACAACTAATTAACTTTTCCTAATTAAACTGAATTAAAAAAAATTATTGACGTCCTGGATCTAACCATATATTATTATTGAGGAAAACGGTCAATTTGTAACATTTCTAAAACAATAAGTCAGACAGTTCGATGATTCACCCTGTACATATTTATGAGGATGGGTCTGTTATCAATGTAAATATTATGTTTTAGCCAGCTGGCCTTGCTTATCAGTCGTTTCCGTCCACTTACTGCTTCTTAGAAAAATTGCTTGCTGAGATTGCTGATTGTTAAATACAGATTGCGCGGGATGGTGTAAAATATTAGCTTAATTTTTTATTTACAATAGCAGATATTTCGTATTTAAATAAATAAACGGCGGTAGAGGGGCACTGTTTATTTTTCACGTACAGAGTGCCTTTTTTTAAATTAATAATTAAAGTTTTCACAACTTCATATTAAATGGTACGTCTACAGCGTGAGCTAGACATGGGGAGAGACATCGAGACAGATAAATTAATGTTGTTGCACTTTTGGCCGGAAACTACTCCTTTAGTCACAACTTGGAATTGTGCCAAACGCGCCTCATGGGAAAGTTCTTTTAATATTCACGTATTGTATTAGGTTGTAGTCCATGAATAAGAAATACTCCTCATTTATTTCTTATTTTCCCCTCATTTATTCAACAGGCTCCTCAACAGGTGTCACGTTTGCTATTCAGTTCATGTTTTTCACGTTGTCTGTCAGAATTACATCAATTTCTAGATTTTATATCTGATCAGGTTATCGAAGAAATTTTTTCAGCGAACTGTAAATTATTTATACGGTTGACATTTTAATTTAAACCTTGGGACCTGAGCTACTGTAAGGCTAGTATGACGCAGAATTTTATACAAAATTTTGCATAACGTATGACACGAACCAGAATTTTGTAAGAAATTCTGTTTGGGAACATGCTCGAATAGGTCAAAATTACTTTGACAATCTATGAGAAAACTTTCAAAACAATCGTGTGACTGTGGCTAATGTAGAATTTTATTAAAATTTCATAATAATTGTTTACTGTTTTTTACATAACTACAAATCTTGTAATTTGTTGGCTTTTTCTATTGTATTATTTTTCTGTTTTGGGTACGTTTTTTTGAGTTTATAAGTCATACCAAGAGTGGGCAGGGTTAGCGTCGGCGTGGCGGCGTAAACACGTGGTAAAACATTTACTCCTGCCCTCTGTGATCATTGATGAACATTGAAAATTGCTCTTTTGCGCATCGATACGACGAAGATTTTAGAGTATGAATCTACAGAAGTTTTTGCACATAATTGTGAATGACACGACACAGAATTATGTAAAAACATTTTGTACAAAACTTGTGTCGTTTCGTGTTGTGTCAGTTTCTGGGATTCAATGCAGAAAAATTAAGCTCTGTTTTTTTTTTATTAATATATGTAGTAGGAATGAAATACTTTATGGTAAATTTCTTTCTGGACACAATGCAATTATTACAAAAAAATAGTATAATTTTCTTAGAGAATTTTGATGACACGTTATATTGCTTAAATTTTGTCTAAATATTATTAATAATCATAAAGTAAAAAATACAATTCAGTTGCTGTATAGTTTCTGAAATTAGATTTGTAAATCTTCTGCAGAATAAAATTAAGGTTTAAATTTTTTTCAAAATATTTCAGGAACTGTTTGTTCTACGCGAAATTATTTAAATAATTTTAATAATCATTAGAACAAGAAACTTTTTAGAACATAAGTAAGTAACTACTTATTACAGTTTCCCAGATTCGTTATTGTATAAAATTAAATTTTAAAACTTTTAGGATGTTTAGAATGTAATAGGTTGGAACTACCACAAATAGGCAAAATTCCTAGTTAGGGTGTACAATGGACCAAATATGGCCTGAATGCTAAAAGCGGTTTGAAAAACTGCGTTCAAGATCTCACTCAATCACAATACAGCTTGACCAATCTAGCTCAAACCCTGGGCGCGGACTGAGCACGCGCAAGGTGGCTTACGGGGGGATTGAGCACATTCTAAACTTGAACTGCGCGCTTGCAATGTCGGTATAGGCGGAAAAATAGTAGTAGTAGCAGCTTGTGAGTTTAACCATTGCATTTTAACTACAGCCACCGCATTCAAAAGAAAGTTTCTATTATTGCCGAGTGTACTAGGCTTGTGCCATCGCTCTTTCATCTCACTTCTGTACAATCGAATATGTAGTTTTTTATATAATCGTAATACATAATTATAAAAACAAAACTTTCTTGTAATTCACCAAATGGTTATCTCTTCACTTTTTGGTCTTCAATCTCTTCATATTATGACCATAACCATCTGGATTTTTAAATCATTATTTAACGGTCGATTGCACTGTCTGCATATTTGTTGTATTTCTTCTTCACAGACATTTACACTTTTTGCACTCTCCACAGTCTTCCTCTACACCTTCCTATCGTTAACTTTTCCCACCCATTTCGCTAAAATCTTTCATCGCACTATCTTGCCACCTTTTTTTTGGTCTATTTCTTCCTGGTCTCCATTTTGCCAGTCTTCCAATTGTTTTTGATTCCTCATGTCTTCGTATGTGTTCATGCCATTGCAACCTTAGCGCTTTTATGTGTCTGATAATATCTGCATTTTGTATTTTTTTCTACAACTCGTGGTTTATTTTTCTTCTTTCTATGTTCTCTTCTGAACTTTTTGTCCCTAAAATACTTCTAAGTATTCTTCTTTCAAATCTTTTTTATTCTCCCCTTTTTCTGTTAGTGTCCATGTTTCTATGGCATATGATGGACTTGTCCCCAGTAATATATGTTGTCTTTTGTTTGTGTTCAGATTTTTATAAGTTCGACAAATAATTAAATGTATCTACTTTCTTGAAACTGCTTCTATTCGGAATTCTTCTGGTTGTATATTTTCTTTTATATATCTCATACATTTTGCGTTATCTTCAATAAGATGTAGTTTATCTTTATCTATGTAGGTTATCTCTTAAGGTTGTATGACACGATATTAAATTTTGCACAGAATTTATACGTAAATTTATGTGAAAATATTTAGCACCGTTGTGCTAAAGTTTCATGTAATTTATTTAGAATGTGTTCAAAAATTGGAAGTAAATAAAGTGGCTAAATCAAACGGAAAATACAGCGGATGACGGTTGCACAGCATACATTGCTTTCACGAGAAGGAGGTAGAGTTACCGTCAAACGGGGCTACTTGGTCACCTTTTCCGAAAATTTTTACGTATAGCAAGGTGAGACTTTTATTTAGGGATATAAAAAAATATGCCTATCGACCTGACCTTTTGATAGACACAGTTCATATTAAAATTCACGCTGTTATTCCCAAAAATCCAACAAAAATAGTTTTTCCATGCGACCATGTAGCCCCGCGGTTGGGGTTACACAATTTAATTTTAAAACGAAACGCAATTTATTTTTATATTATTCAGAGTTCGGCACAAAATCTTTGTCTAGATCACTATCATCCATAATTTTGTCTTCAGAATCTTCGCACCGGGGGCAATTGTAATAAAGGTCAGTGCTTCCTTGGCTGCCCAGGCCGCACATCCATTTGTGGCATTTGAGGCACTGATTCCATTCATTTTTATCCAGACAATCTTTCCAATCTAGCCACAAGTGGATATGTCTTGTTTATTCTGTCTAGCACTTTTACTGATCGGAACATTAACGTCAGAGGCGATGTCTTTAAATTTGCTTTCGTGGAAAGGTGGAAACATCCGTACCTGGTTCTATTTTCTTGCCTGTGACACGTTTGGTCTTTTGACTTCCACTTCCTCGATGTTCTGGTAAGAGCCCTATCAAACTACCATCAAGGCTTCTTTCCATAGCTTCAGCGCAAGTTTCTTGTAGCCCATTCGGGATTCGCTTTAACACCTCATGTGGATTTGGTGGACACCAATCAGTGCCTTTGAAACCTGAGATAGTAGTCGCAATGTAAGAAGACCAGAGTAGGATTAAAATGAAAACCCTAAGTTGCGACACTGCATCCTTTTCTAGTATGATGTTAATACCCTCGGCAACATGGCAGGTATGGTTTTCATTTTAATCCTACTCTGGTCTTCTTGCTTTGCGACTACTATATCAGATTCTGTTTGACGGTGATCCCTACTTCTTCCCACAGTCTGTTCAAGAGACGGGAAACTGTTCTTTTGGAATGGACCCAGGGTACCTACTTTCTTTTCCCCGAATTATCCAGTATTTCTCGGCATTTTTTGTTCATGGGTGCAAATCCGGCAACATGAAGTGGTTGCATGAGGTGTCTTGCTTTAGCTGGAAACGGGGTCATGTAAATGTTGCTATTCTTGCATGTCCGAATCACCGCGGGCGAGAAGTGGCTGGCAAGATTATCTCCTACTAACACAACCTTTGCACTTGATTCACGAGTTGCTTCAATGTGGGGTTTTAAAACGCTGAAAAATCACGTGTTAAAAAGGTTCATATCAAACCATCCACTGGGACTACTGGCGTATTTCGTCCCCAGGGTCCACCTTCCATCCGGTTTTCATACAAATGTAATGCCTTATACATTAGCATTGGCGGAAGCAAATCACCATTTGCATTTCCGCAAACCATTATAGTAGTGTAAGTTCGGGAGTGCTCTTGGACCCTCTTAACTCTTTTTGTATTTCGAGGAACAACCACTTTCCTTGCTCCAAGATCGTCAGTAATATTGGTTTCGTCGTAATCATAGAAATTGGTAGGCTCAACGTCGTGAAGGGTGGTTTCTATGTTATTGAAAAAAAGGCACAACATCCTCTCTATCGACACAGGCTCTTGATCGTTTGATGTTAGATGCTATTGGAATCGATAGGCGGTTCCTCTTGATAAAGGATTCTACAAAATCTGGTCCGGGAGTCTTGTTCTTGACTACTGCAACCGTTTTCCTTGTTTGTCAAGATATTTTTTGATTACATCCCTTACTTCTGTCTTTGTAAGGGGGAAACCCCAAGTCGCGACTGTTCCCAGCGTTTCCGATATTGTGGCCTCCTCCTGCCTACTGAGAACTGTTGGGTGACCAACACGCCTTGCATTGTTTCCAAGTATCTTTCTGGCCAACGTGGTATGTGGTATTTTGTAGGTTAGGGCCGCACTTTTTTTTTGGGATCCCGGTGGCAACAGCAGCCAGCGCTTTTTCTAAATCTTCTTTCTTAAAATTAGCGTATGGCCTATATCCAGCCACTCTTGCGTATTTTCTCACGGTTTTTACAACTCGTTATTTCTGTAACAATAGAAAATCACGATATTGCTAACAAAAATCGAACCAAATAGACACAAAAAATTAAACAATATTGCGCAACACCAGTGACCAAGTAGCTCTGAGGTGACCGAGTAGCCCCAATTGGCGATAATGGATGGCGCCAAATTTGCCAATTTCAACGAATGGGGTGAAAATTAATGTATGCTAGCAGTGTACCAAATACAACCATCAGACGTAGAACAGGAGTTAGAGACGCTATTGAAACCATAATGAAACCTAAATGGAACTCTGGGCGGGACATTTATCCCGGGTGAAGGACAATAAGTGGATAAAAAGACTTGTAGAATGGAAACCAAGAATCGAGGCAAGAAGATTTATAGGAGGAGGCCAGCTACCAGATGGAGTGACGATCTGAAACGAGTGCTGGAAACTGGATACAGGCCGCACAACATCGAAGACGCTGGAATGATTTAAGGAAGGCTTACGTCCAACAGTGGACAACATGAGCTGTTTGATGACGATGATGAGGAATGTCCCTCATCTATTGTTCTGTGCTGGCCACATAAGCATTCCGCCAAATTTATCTTATTTCAAACATATATTCGTATTCACAATAATAACAACTTCCTAACCAAAATAAAATAATAATACAGGATAACCTCAAAATGAGATGAAAAATAATCATAACCAGCTGTTTGACAAAATACCAGTGATACAAACGTATTCCATGTAATGACGAAAATATCACTAAACTCATTATTAATACGCAAGCACGCGTGCTAAATTTAACATTAAAATTGACGCAGGATGCATACAGGAAATTGTAAAACTTGTGAAATTTTCATGAAAATTTGGCAGGAAATTCGTTTACAAATTTACACGTAAATTTTGCTTTAAATTTAGCGTCGTGTCTTACAGGCTTTCTTAAATTCGTATTTTAACTGAGAATACAAGTTCTATACATTTTTAGGGTAGTTTAGGAATAGGTTTCATAGTGGGAAATTTGTTTAAACTCTATTTGTTGAGCATTGAGCTAGAACGTAAAAAAACGCTTGACAGGTGCGTTGATTTACCGGATGTGTATTTACGTAATATTCCTTGCGTTTTTAAATTAACGTTCGCGCCGTCAGAATTCTTTTTTAGAAGAATTGGTGGTTCTGAAAAGAACCATTTTTTATGTGAAGGTGTTTTATGGACTTGGAGACATCTGCATTACAAATATTGACGTAAATGTTATAGGTACGTTATTTGTAGGTGTTTTATTTACAAAATTAATTAAATTTAATATTAATGAGCCAACAAGCAAAATTTACCGGCATTTACCCAAGTTTCATCGGTATCAAAAATTACTCTATCTGCTTCCCGATATTTTCGGATAGTTTTAAGATAATTTCCACGCCATCCGATAATATCTTCTCTAACCATTAACACGGATTGTCAGCAGCGAGTTGAACATTTAAAATTAAATTTTTTTAATATTCCATATAAAGTCGACCTCTCGAAACTCGGCAATTGATCATCATTGTTAACGACCGTCAAAATTTTATTTGTGGTTGGTATTTCGTTCCGAAAAAAATTCGTGAACCTACACAAAAATTTACCAAGTTCAGAAATGCAAGTTTAGGAATAAGTTTAACATATTGTACAGAAAAATTACAATTTATTTAAAAATAGCACGTACCTTCTTAAGAATTGCAAAGAGAACAGCATCATCAATTTCATCTAAAAGTTTTTTCCTAACTCCGGGAGATTTTGGAGAAGAGAACATTGTAGTATCTCGAAACTCCTTTAAAATTCTTTTTTTGTTTTAGCAATAAATTGTACAGCGTTAGTCAGTAAAATCTCAGGATTTTCTTCTAACGTCGAATTATACAATTTTACTATTAATTGTTTTTCATTTAAAGTAGTAGGACGACCCCTACGATTACACGTTTCTGAAACAACTTGCTCCATTTTAGGAAAATAAGCACCAGGCACTACACAAACGCTCCGAAAACCGATAAGCTCTGCTCAAAAAGCACACAAACTTAACCCGATAATTACGAGTGCAAAGTAAAGGTTTTGAGCGTCAATTACTCCTCAAGTAATGAGGCATTAGCCTTATCTTGCGTAGACCAATCACAGCGCGCGCTCGGGTAAGTCAAACACGTGCGTTTGTTGACGTTCTAGCTCAATGCTCAACAAATAGAGTTTAGGTATTTTTAATCTCTATAAAAATAAGAAATTATTTTATGTTTTTACTGACTGGTATTCATATGATGAATTAAAATATTTATAACAGTTTTTGTTCTAGAATTTTTCAGATCTGGTTTGCCACATGGGAAATTTGTTTAAATATAATCATAGACAAAATTGGGGAAACTTTTTGATCTCGTAAGGGCTAACAGATAAAAATTGGAAAATCAAATTTTTGTAATCTTTCTATATGGCTTGTAATTTTTGGATTTGGTAAAATCAATAAATTAATAATAATTTTTGTTACAGACATTTGATCATCATTGTCCATGGGTAAATAATTGTATAGGAAGGAGGAACTACCGATTTTTCTTTTTCTTTCTAATTTCACTCAGTTTACACATGATCAGCATTTTTACTTTAAGCCTAATATTTGTATTACATAACAAGGAGAGACTGTCAGAAGTCCAGCCAATTGTTGCGTATCCTTTTCTTACTTGGTTGTGTGTATCAGAAGATTTACAGTCTTATGGTTCATTTCCTTAACGGCGCCCACAGTATGGTTCTAATGGGAATTGTGGCGCTGCTTGCAATCCCGATCTTTGGTCTCACAGGCTTCCATATGGTGCTGGTGTCGAGGGGGCGCACCACCAATGAGCAGGTCACGGGCAAGTTCAAGGGAGGCTACAATCCTTTCTCTAGGGGCTGCTGGGACAACTGCTGCTACACACAATGCGGTCCACAATTTCCGAGGTAAGCCTGCTGTGGTGTATTTCGTGTTGTGTTACAACAAAATGTTGCAGCTTAATAAAGCCCAGTAAATATAGTGTGAAGCGCAAACATTGCTCCCATGGCCCCATCGCCACCATCACAAACGACAATCAGGTCAAAACGTACATGGATAACAGCAACGGCGTGAGGAATATCAATTCCAATGCTTACAACAAGGTGAGAATGTTTTGAATAGTAATATTAGCCAAAAAAAAAATGAAAAACGCAATTTGAAATTGTAAATATATTTCCTATTTTGAAATAACCGTTAGGGACCTCATATATTTGTAAAAGGGAAGAAAATCTGTTCAAGATGATGGAGAAAGGTCATAAAGTTTTTAATTCTCTTAGGGAGGGGATATTAAACATCTTTTTTTCTTCTGGTATTGCCATTGTAAAAGAATTTTTAATTCTCTTATGTTAACATTGCTACCATTAAAAATACAAAGAAGGTGGTGACTGCAAAAGTTAAGAATTAGAGTTATCGATCGCTACTGTACAGAAAAGTAACAAGATGGAGAAAATACAAGAAATGTTTGAGCAAATACAAAGCAAGTTGCAAGAAATGGACAAGAATCTCGAAAAAATAACAACGGAAATGATTGAGGTGAAACAAGAAAACGAGCAACTGAAGGGAAAAGCAAAAAAGTAAGAAAAAAGGATAGAATTCTTAGAAAGAGAAACCAGAAAGAAGAATGTAGTAAAAACAGGAATAGTCGAAGAAGAAGACGAAGGGGAAAGAGAAGCATTAGAAAAAATCGTAGAAATGATGAAAAACATAGGGATAGAGATGGAGGAAGGGAAAGACGTAGATGATGTCCAAAGACTAGGGAAGTTAAAAGGAACAGCCCAAGGCCCATGTTGCTAAAAATGAGAAAGTACAGCAAAAAAATAGAAATATTAAAGAAAGCCAAAATGTTAAAAGATACTAATATATGGATCAGCGAAGACTTCCCCATAGAAATTAGGGAAGAGCGGAAACTGTCAACCCCATTGATGAAGGAAGCGAGACAAGCTAGAGTGAAAGCAATCATAAAATACAATAAGTTGATCCTGAACAATGAAGTATACGGCGCAGAAGAAGAGGAAGCTATAAAACAATATCTATCAGAAGCTGCTAAAGAGAAACATGAAAATACGAGGATAAAAAGATCAGTTAGGAGGAAGACCCCCTAGTAGCTCAGTCAAGGAAAATAACTAGAACTAATACAGAAAAAAACTAAGTAGGAAAGAAAAGGAGGAAAATAATGGCAACGACAAAGGCAACGGACTAGGAATAGAACAAAAGGATAGAGATAGTAAGAAAGTAGGGAAAGAAGAGGGCAAAGGTAGAAAGATAGGGACGTGGAACATTAAGAGTTTGAGCGGAAAAGAAGTAGAGCTAGTTAATGAATTTGAGAGAGCGGGACTAGAAATACTAATAATACCTGAGACAAAAAAAGAAAGGAAAGGGAGTTTTAGAATTGGAGAACGGGCACACGTTAATCTGGAGTGGAGTTGGCGAGAAAGAAAGGGCACAAGCAGGGATAGGATGTATAGTTCATAATGACATTAAAACACAATAAAGAAATGGGACGCAATCTCAGAAAGAATCTTGATAGTAGAACTAAAGAATCTAAAGTATGAAGAAACGATGATTGCGGTATACGGACCCAACGAAGATGAGAGAGCACAAGAAAAAGACAAATTTTGGGAGCAGTTAAGCCTAGCGGTAGAAGCGGCCACAGGAAGGATTTATGTAGTGGGTGACCTAAATGCGAGAGTGGGGAAACGAGATGAGGAATACAAAGTGATTGGTAAATTTGGGGAAGAAATAAGAAATAGCAATGGGAGAAGGCTGCTGGACTTCTGTACAGTGTACGATTTAATAATCGCAAATTCCTACTATCAACACAGAGACATCCATAAATATACGAGAGCAGTGCCAAGCAGGGGAGAATACTCTATTATAGATTACATAATAGTAGAGAGTAGTAGTAAAGCAATAATAAACAACATAGTGGTTAGGAGAGGATTCGAGATTGGGAGTGATCATTTTCTGGTAGTAGGCAAAATTAAATGTAAACAAGGGGAAGAGAACCCACAAGAAGACAAGAAAGAGCTAAAGAAAAGAAAAGAAACGATAAGAAACTATAAACTAAGGAATGAAGAAATAGCGAGAAAATACGAAGAAGCTGTAGAAAATGAAATATTGAAGAGGAAAAAAGAAGAAAATAGTGCACAAATGGAAGATTTGTGGGAAGTGTTTAGAAATATAATCGTGGAGACGGCCAAAAAGGTATGTGGAACGTATAAAGAAAATAATAACAAGAAACAAACGGTTTGGTGGACCAAAGAAATTAAACAACAGCTAAAAATCAAGAAAAGAAAATGGAAAGAATACTTAAGCATTAAAACAGACGAGAAGTATGAAGAATATAAGAAACAAAGGGAAGAAGTCAAGAAGATAGTTAGAGAATCTAAGCAAAAGGCATGGAAGGAGTTCGGGGACAAACTCGAAAAGGATAGTAAAGGGAATAAAAAAATGTTCTTCAAGGTATTAAAAAACTTAAGGAGAAACGAAAAAGTAGATACAATAGGAATTAAAAACGAAAAAGGAGAGATACTAAGAAGCGAGGCAGAAAGCATGAATCGGTGGAAAGAGTACTTCCAAAAGCTGCTTATAGCAGAAACAGAACACGAACTAGAAAACCCGCAAGACGAAGGCGGAGGAACTGCAAGAGCAGCAGAAGAAGAAGAAATCGAAGGAAATGAGATCATGATGGAAGAATTAGTGGAAGCAATAAAAGTGTTGAAGTATGGAAAAGTCTCAGGTGGGGACGGAATTACGAGGGAGATGATAAAACATATGGGGATAAGTGGGCGACAAACATTACTGAGGATATTTAATAGAGTATGGAAGGAAGAAAAAATACCATGTGAATGGGAATTGGGATTAATACTACCACGTTTCAAAGGAGGAGATACAATGGACTGGAATAACTACAGAGGGATAACCCTACTGAGCACAGTATTAAACCTATTCGAAAAAATCATTGAGAGAAGACTGCGGAAGGAAGTGGAGCCGAAGATACTGCAAGTGCAAAGTGGCTTCAGGCAAGGGAAGAGTACGCAGGACCAAGTGTTCACAATCAAAGAGATCATTAGCAGGGCAAGAGCAAGATCTAAAGCAATCTATCTAGCTTTCATAGACATGGAAAAGGCCTTCGACAGAGTGCCGAGGGAGAAAATATGGGAATGCTTAAATGAGAAAAATATAGACGAGAAATTAATCAGGGTAACTCAATGCCTTTACCGGAAAACAAAAAATAGGGTAATAAGTAAGGATGCAGAATCTGAGACATTCTATACGAAGATGGGGGTTAGACAGGGAGGGAGCCTCAGCCCATTGTTATTTATCACCTTTATGGATAAAGTAATCAGAGAGGCAAAACAAAGAACAAAAACTTTATTTGTGGGATACAGAAACTTGGAAAGAGTCGACATCTCAGAATGTGCATTCGCGGATGACGTAGCATTAATAGCAGGCAACGAAAAAGATTTAAAAGAAAATTTGAAAGTGTGGAATGAAGTGCTGAAGGCAAATGGAATGAGGCTGAACAAATCGAAAACAAAAACAATGGTAATAGACGGAGAAAGGAAAGAAGTAGAAGTAAGAATTGAAGGGGAAGCAATAGAACAGGTGAATAATTTTAAATATTTGGGAGTAAACATAGAAGAGACAGGCAACCAAGGTGTGGAGGTAAATAACAGACTGGAAGCAACGAATAAAGTATACTATGCTCTGAGTAAAGCTTTTATAAATAAAAAAGAAATAAGAAAGGAAACAAAAATGAAGGTATTTAAGGAAATATATAGGCCAATCCTCACTTATGGGTGTGAATCATGGGTGCTGTCGGAAAGAGAGAAAAGCAAGATTAGAGCTGCAGAGATGAAGTACCTAAGGAGGGTGCTGGGAGTTACCAAGAGAGGCAGACTTAGGAATGAAGCAATAAGACAAGAACTGAATACTGAGTCCATAGAGGAATTTATAGAATGTAGACAACTAGGATGGTGGGGACACCTGCAAAGGATGGAAGGAAAAGAACAAACAAAGAAGATATGGGAATTCAAAATGCTAGGTAAAAGGAAAAGAGGGAGGCCAAAGCAAACGTGGGACGAAGTAATTGAGAAGATCCTAAAGAAGAAGGGGAAATCGTGGGCAGAGGCTAAAAGGCTGGCAGAAGACAGAGTCAAATGGAAAAAGTTTATAAAGGACTAAATGAGATAAAGTGTATCATGTAAAAATAGTGAATCGTAAACTGAAAATTAAGAATACTGAAAATTATAATGAGATGTAGCATCCCTACACCCTAAGGGTATAAAGAGAAATGATTATATATACAGGCAATTTTTCTTTTTAGTATACATGGCCTATGTATACTTTTAAAAAGAACGCGTCAATTTCGCCTATTGTGTAGGCAACCAACTATACCGACAACTAAAAATCAGATACAAACGTCACTATAGTTGTGAATTATTTGAGTATGAAGGTTATGTTGATGCAGTGTTTATATTAAATAAGTATTTCACCTTGTAGGTATCTAGGACGCAGATGATGACTTATTTATTAAATATAAAAATCGACAGGATGATGTTTCCGTAAGGTCCGTGCACATTATATTTGTTTTGTACAAAAGACATACATCGGCGGCAAAGTGGTGTAATGGTCAGCATAGCTGCCTTCCAAGCAATTGATCCGAGTTCAATTCCCGGGGATGGCAAACTTTTTTAAATTATTATTATTCAACGTAGCATAAAATATTTCATTTCCTTTCTTCGGTTAAAACGTGATTACTTTCAGTTTTTATTTTATGGGAATTTATTACGCATCCCTCTGATTTAAATTTTCTAACAATAGTTTGACACTAAATAAAGATTAATTTTATTTTTTAGCATTGAATTAATTTGATTGCAAATTCCCTGTATATATATGTTAACATTGCTTTTGGTCTTAAAATTCCATTGGATTATGACCATATCCATCTGGATTTTTATATCATTATTTAACAGTTAATTACACCGCCTGTATGTCTTTTTTTCTTCTTCACATGCAGTCATGTGTTTTTGTACTCTCCACAATCTTCCTTCACCACACCCATTTCACGTAAGTCTTTCATCACACTTTCTTGTCACCCTTTTCTTGGGCTACCTCTGGGCTATTTCCTCCTGGTCTCCATTCTGTCATTCTTCTAATTGGTTTCATGTCCTGAGATCCTTTTATGTGTCCGTACCACTGCAACCTCAGAGCTTTCATGTGTCTGGTAATATCTGCATTTTGTTTTTCTTCCTGCAAGGTCTTTCATCACATTATCTTGCCGCCTTCCTCTTGGCCTATCTTTTGGTCTGTTTCATTCTGGTCTCCATTTTGCCATTCTTCTAACTGGTTTTGTGTCCTCAGATCTTTTTATGTGTCCGTACTACAGCAATCTCAGAGCTTTCATGTGTCTGGTAATATCTGCAGTTTGTTATTTTTCCTGCAAGGTCTTTCATCACATTATCTTGCCGCCTTCCTCTTGGCCTCTCTTTTGGTCTGTTTCCTTCTGGTCTGCATTCTGTCATTCTTCTAGCTGGTTTCGTGTCCTCAGATCTTTTTATGTGTCCGTACTATAGCAATTTCAGAGCTTTCATGTGTCGGGTAATATCTGCAGTTTGTTATTTTTCCTGCAAGGTCTTTCATCACACTGTCTTGCCATCTTCCTCTTGGCCTATCTTTTGGTCTGTTTCCTCCTGGTCTCCATTTTGCCATTCTTCTAACTGGTTTCGTGTCCTCAGATCTTTTTATGTGTCCGTACTATAGCAATCTCAGAGCTTTCATGTGTCTGGTAATATCTGCATTTTGTTTTTCTTCCTGCAAGGTCTTTCATCACATTATCTTGCCGCCTTCCTCTTGGCCTATCTTTTGGTCTGTTTCCTTCTGGTCTGCATTCTGTCATTCTTCTAATTGATTTCGTGCCCTCAGATCTTTTTATGTGTCCGTACTATAGCAATCTCAGAGCTTTCATGTGTCTGGTAATATCTGCATTTTGTTTTTCTTCCTGCAAGGTCTTTCATCACATTATCTTGCCGCCTTCCTCGTGGCCTATCTTTTGGTCTGTTTCCTTCTGGTCTGCATTCTGTCATTCTTCTAATTGATTTCGTGCCCTCAGATCTTTTTATGTGTCTGTACTATAGCAATCTCAGAGCTCTCATGTGTCTGGTAATATCCGCAGTTTGTTATTTTTCCTGCAAGGTCTTTCATCACATTATCTTGCCGCCTTCCTCTTGGCCTATCTTTTGGTCTGTTTCCTCCTGGTCTCCATTTTGCCATTCTTCTAACTGGTTTCGTGTCCTCAGATCTTTTTATGTGTCCGTACTATAGCAATCTCAGAGCTTTCATGTGTCTGGTAATATCCGCAGTTTGTTATTTTTCCTGCAAGGTCTTTCATCACACTGTCTTGCCATCTTCCTCTTGGCCTATCTTTTGGTCTGTTTCCTCCTGGTCTCCATTTTGCCATTCTTCTAACTGGTTTCATGTCCTCAGATCTTTTTATGTGTCCATACCATTGCAACCTCAGAGCTTTCATGTGTTTGGTAATATCTGCAGTTTGTATTTCTTCTTGCAACTCGTGATTGATTGTTTTTCTTTTCATGTTCTTTTCTGAGTTTATTATTCCTAAGATACTCCTCAGTATTCTTCTTTCAAATCTTAGCTCTTTCTCTTTTTTTTTCTGTTAGTGTCCATGTTCTATAGCGTATGTTACTACTGGTCTAATTAGTGTTTGATATATCTTGACTTTTGTTTGCTTGCTAAGTTTCTTATCTTTCTTGCATTACATACTAAAAATTTCGAATTAATAAAATAGTCTGAAAAGCGATTCCTATGGTAACATCCATCAAATAAGATAAAATAAAAAAAATTGTGTATTACGTATTACAATAACTTGCAAAACAAAATATTAAAAATGGGATATCTTTTGCCAAGTTTTCCCACTGAAATTGTGAATAGTTGTTTTTATGGACAATCTGTTCGTGAATTCTGAATTACCTATTTATTCTGATAAGACTTATTACCATCAGTTACATAATTGTAATTATAAAATAAATATTTTTAAAATGACCAAGATTAACTATTCAAGTACTGGTTTGCTATGAAAATAAGTTGTATTCGCAATTTTGCCAAGTAGGACTGTAAAAAACAATTGCCTATCTGTAACATGGGCTTTTACAAGTAAAATTACAAAACATTGGCAGTTGTTTCGTAAGCCTGCACCTTTGTAGTCAACCCATAATGTAATATTCAATTGCAGGTCTGTTCTAGTAATTTTATTTTTATTTATTTCAAAATAAGTACAATTAAATGTTCGAGTAAAGCTGTACCACGGGAACAAATTACACCCACAGTTTTACCAAGTAGGCCAAGAAAACAGTTGCACATCTGACATCAGCTTGTACAAACATAATAACAAAAGCTATGCAATTGTTTTGTTAGTCTACCTACAGAAACCAAGAGTATCTGTTTTTGTGGCCATCACTTCCTTGATTACTTAAATGGGTTACGATTTTGATAAGAATTTTTATGTCTACCAATTACGTATCAGTGCTTTATGACAACATTTTCAAGATGAATACAATTAAATGTTATGCTGTAGAAACTAATTATACCCACATTTTGCCAGGTAGGACTATAAAATCCAACTGCATATCTGTTACAACAGTATTTACAAACAAAATATATGCAATTGTTTTTTAAGTACCACCAAGTAAATTCCAGTTTGAAATGTAAGAAATGTATTCAGTATTCAAATATGGGTTTGGTCATAAAAATAACTTTCACAATTTCAGTAACTAAGCTTAGAAAACAATTGCATATTATTTGTTTGTAAATACTGATGTAACAGACTTGTAATTATTTTTTTTTATTGGAATTGTGAAAAGTTATTTTTATGGCCAACCCATATTTGAATACTTAATTGTACGTTTCAAAATGGAATTTACTTGGTGGTACTTACATCAAAAATTCTACAAAAATTGCTGCTAAAGTATTTGTTAATTGTTTCTTGCCATATTTAGTTGAATTAATATTAGTTAATAATTTAAATAACTTTGCAAAAGGACAATTTTGCTCGTAAATAGAAAACCCTGCATTAGATGCAGTTTTTAATGCTGAATAAATTATCCTTACAACTGGACCATTTTGTGTTAAAATAACCAGCAGAGTGTTTGGTTTTGCATCGTAAGTTCTAATTCCATGAATAGGATGGTCCTAAATCAAAACATTGCCGTAAATACAAATTCAAAATAACATTTTTATAAAATCATTCGATGAGACCAAGCGTTAAATAACTATTGGAATTTTAAACCGGGTTGTTTTGTCAAAAGCCATTGAAAATAATGTCAAGTCATCGTTTTTCATTCAAATTGTTTTTTGTGAACAGTCCCTTTAAGTTCAGTTTCACCCGCCATCTATTATTGCTTTCTGAGTTTACCCGAAGTTATTAGATTTTTGTAGTCAAGGTAACTAAAACAAAAACATGAATGTCAATAACTCTGTATTTTCTTCAATAAATTCGTGGAAAAGCAAGAATCTTTATTAAAATTGGACGACGACGAATAATAAGTTATAGTCGAAGCCAATTAAACACCCCTAGATAAATTCTCAAACATTGCATGGTTGAAATTTAGGTAAGTGCGTATTTGCGTAAAAAATTGCGTTGTAACTGCGAACGTTTGTTTAAAACGCGTGCCGTATGTAAGCTGCAATCGAGTTTTTACTTGAATGTTGAAAATTATAGACATAAATCCACCTAAATCAGGGTAATTTACGAAGAAATCTCCTTTATTCTTTATTGCCAATAAGAGGATTCCATTTTGTACCCCCACCGTGATGTTTTTTTACCACCGCCATGACTTTTTTATTGTGAACATGCCTTGTTGTGCGGAAAAAGGATGAACTCTTACGCATCCTTGGTAGAATAAAGACGGACAGAACGTTCCCCTATTGTTTTAGCCGTCCTGTACAAATTTTACCTTGTTCCTGCAAACTGGCGAAGAAAGCGGATGCGTTTTGTTGCTCGTCCACGTTTTCAACGACATTTTCTCAAGTTTTGCCTAAAAGAAATTGTGCTACCACCGTCAGGCATTGCATTAAAGTGCTGTGTAAGTATTATTTACGTGTTTCCCCGAGCTTTGTCGGAAAACGTGCGCGTGCTGGAACAAATTAGGGTGTGGTTCGGCGGGAAAAAGCGACATGTTAACTTTTTTTGTTGTGTACGCCATGTTTTGTGTTTTAAAGGCTTCAGTCGCGGTTAGTGGGTTACGGATTAATTAAATTGTAATAGAGGGTTAGGAAAATCTGTATTTAAAGCGGGAAAAACCGCAGAAAAAGGTCGACCGTGGAAAATTAAGTGCTTTTCCTGGCTTTTCGTGAAAATTTTATAATTTCCGACTTAAATTTCTATTGGACATCCCTTGAGTAATTGGCTTGTATAAAAAAGCGGTGTGGTTTGGCGGGAAAACCTTTGGTTAATTGGGAAATCTTGGGGGGGGGGGTTTCATCATTAATTATTACAAAAATTGGTCCTTCAATTTCATAATTTAGTGGAAATCGTGCTTTTCCTCAAGCTTTTTAAATTTTGTGTTCTAAATTAACATTTGGGTTTTTGTTTATTGATTGAAATTACCGTGGATTAGTACAAAAATCATTTTTAATCGAGCGGTTAGGTAGGAATCTTGGGCATAATTGGGAAATTATCATTATTGTGTTGGGTTGGAAATTATTTTTGATATGTTTGGTGGGAAAACCTTCAATTGAGTGGCTTAGTGGTGGAAATTTTGTCATTTTACCATTGGAAATGCATATTAGATGATTTGTAGACTTCAATTAACATTGGATGCTTTTTAATCAATTGAAATTATATTTAAAGTGTACGAAAATCAGCCTTAAATTGTAGTTTGGTTGGCAAATGTTTAGCAAACTTGGAAAGCAGAAACTTTAGCTGGATTTGATTACCGGAGAAAGTATTTTTCCTTTTTAACATTTTGTTTCTTGATAAGTCGAATGATTTATTTCTATAAAAATTAAGCCAAGTTGTAGTTTAATGTCATAAATATATGAATAATGGTATTTCTGGTACAGTGCTTTGGGCTTGCTTTCCAGAAAAACCAAATTCATAACTTCCCAACGTTACAGCTTTCCCCTGGTCGAGATGGATGCGACCCAGACATGGAGCCCTCGGCCTCCCAGTCCCAAGATTGCGAACCCACGCCCCCTCTACAGCGCCACGGCTCCAAGAGCAACTTCTTCCTGCCCCCCGTAGATGGGGAATCACCGAGGCACCCTAGACATTACCCTAGATGTAGTCCACACCCGCGGCCAAGAGGGCTCGACCCGAACCGAAGCGGCACGCCCGAGAGCCTCAACACACAGAGACCTTCCCCCACCATGCAGCAGCGGATCAAGGCTCTGGGTGTGCCCACACCCTTGGCCATGTCCAGTCCCGTGCGAAGGTGGGTTGAGCTGTCTGTCTGGTTTGTTTGTTGTTTGGTTTGCTGAACTGCATGAAGGTTAAGTTATGGGAGTTTTTGGTAACAATTAGGATGCGGTTTTAATGTTGTGGAACCTGGAAAGTCTAATTGAATAGAAAATTTGATGAATATTTTAGAAGGTTTTTAAAAATTGCTTTTTGTCATTGAATAGAATCCATAAGGCAGAAAGTTGGGTACATTATACAGTGTGTTCCGGCGAAAAAATCTGTAATAATGAACTTTTTAATTTGATAAATCGGTATTTGGTTAAACTGGCAAAAATTGTAACTTATTCGGTGCTCAATGATTTAAACAAAATATTGAAGAATGTTTTGTTACAAATAAAAGCTACTTTTATTTTTAAATAGATGGTTAATACCTTGTATATTTTTGTTTTTGCATTTCTCTGATTCTTCTCGAAGTTTTTCGCCGTCGGTGGATTTTTAGAAATTCTATTTTATATAATTACCTGTTATTCTCGAAACGGCTTCTGCTGTTTTGAATACAAAAATTGGTCTGTTTCTGTGGTACTTTATAGTTTACCATTTCCAATCAACGTTAAAAACAGTAAAACAATAGCCGTGAAATAACTTTTTTTTTTTGTTTTTGCTTCAATAGTTTGTGCGGTCAAAAATCAGATATACAAACACAAATATGTAGGATTCCCCTTAATAGAGAGTTAAATTTGATTTAACTCTATAACAAAGTATTCATTTGTTTGTTGTTTTAAGTAGGTCTTTGGACTGAGCACCGAAAATACTAAAATTTTACCAATTTAACCGAATTCGTACGTATTCAAATAGAAAAATTAGGTATTGTAGCCTGTTTCCACCAATCAACACACTTTATAGCAATGAGTTGATGTAACAACTGGTAGAAGCAAAATATTCATAATTTTGATACTGAAAGTTTGTAGAACTCAAATTGCAAACTAATTTAAAAATTTATGCAGGAAATTTGATGTTTATGGTAAAATTAACAGCAAAAATGGCTACAAGTTCGTTTGTTTTTAGGGAAATATTCTTTGAATAATGGAAAAGTGCGTCTTCTTTTTATTAATAAACAGTTTTTAATGAAATTTGTTAACATTGGTGTTCGTTGTTGAAAAGACAGAGTAAACTTGAGAATGTATATTTCTTGGTGTCTTGCTCGTTTCTATTTGTTGTTCAGTTTCACTGCCTGCATTATCTGTGTTAATTTAATAGCTTTATTAATTGATTGCTTTAATTAATTTATCTTTTATGAATTGAACAAAGTTCTATCCTAAAATATTTTGAGCCGACTACACCGCCTTTCACTATTTCTGGTGCTGATTTGAAATATTACAAATATATGTTTCATTTAAAAACCAAATGTTACACACTAATATGCAAAAACCGGTAAGTGATTTTAGAAGTGATACATACAAGGTTGTGGAATCCAAACCTGTATCTAAAACTAAAAAAAATTGCTTGTATCTTCATTAACAAGGAAGTTACAGCCTGTTAGCCTATTTACAGACGCCCTGTAGAAGCCTAGCAAGGATAAGTTCGATCTGATTGGTAGAAAAACCACTGCCTTGTTCTTGTGTCACGGAGGACTTTAATTTTGTTAAAAGAAATTAAACTGAAGGGTAAATGAAAGTTATAGTAACAGACAAAAATTATAAGATTCTGATTTAATGTAAATAATTCTGTGAAAATATTAATTTAACCCAATTCGCCGTATCAAGTAGGTTGCCTGCTGGGTAAATTCACCTTGTTCAGTGTAGAGGGCGTTTGTACTAATAATAGCAGGCAAATTACATTGTTTTTCCAACAATTACTATTTTTGAAAGGCTGCATCAATAGAACGCCCTGTATATATCAAGTTTCTGCATTAAATCTCAAATTTACAGCCTAGTTAGGTAATTCACCTATTAATTTTATGTTTCGTTTTATAGAAATTTTCTTTCATGAAAGTTCTTGAAATGTAAAGTGAAGTTGTACGGACGGTGTTCTGAAAATTAAAACGTCCCAATGCCTAACACAGGGTGATTCTAAACATGTGTAAAAAACTTTAACCACATACAGCTGAGGTTATTTAACCCCTAAAACACCTAGTAATGTTTTTCAAATTCAGTGCCGTTACAGAGATATGAGACTTACATTTTTTGGTATTAGTTCATTAAAAAGTACATAACTTTTTGTTTGGTGTCCAATGGTGATAAATTTTGTTGTTAACAGCCCTATCTTAATTTCCAGTCAAGAAAAATATACAGTTCCGTGTAAAAAAGACACGAAATCTGATCCAGAATTAAAAAGTTGCTTTAGATATGAAATCTTGAAAACCAGAGTTTTTTTTGTAGCTTCTAAACTAGTATTTTGTTTTCCAAAAAAGGTCTTTTTTGGATATTTAAAGAGCTACCTCAGAAAGTTTCTAATACAAATAACAATTTAATTACATATAACGGATTTTCAAATTTTTAAACTAAAGTTTTCAGTTCCGTGTCGGATTCCATTCATTTATCACACACAACTGTACATTTTTTTTTGGCTGGAAATTAAGCTTGCGAAACAACGAAGTTTATCAAAATGGGACAAGAAACAGAAAAAAAAAAATCTGCATTTTAATGAAATGATGTTGTGAAACTTTGAAGCTCCATATCTCTGTAACAGTATCAAATTTAAATACACACCCCCAAAAAGTCTAAGGATATTTTTTTTAGCGAGTAATTTTGGGAAATGAGGGAATAAAAGGGAACAAAACGGTTCTTAATGATTTATTTAAATGACAAATAAAGTGAATGAGATCAGTAAAAAAAGTAATTGTCGCAAATAATTTAAGATAAAATTTTATCATTTAACATTTCTTTGTTTATTCAACCAACAGCTAACTTTTAGTACATTGTGTGTCCTCCTCGATTATTAACAAGTGCCCTACACCGTCTCTGCATACTTAAAATTAGATTATCAAACTCTTCTTGAGAAATGTCCTCCCAAGCTTGCTGAAGAGCAGCGAAGAGTTCCCTTTGGTTGTTGTGGACAACGCCATCCCGCAGAATCCTTCTTTGAAGCATGTCCCATGCGTGCTCAATGGGATTCATGTCAGGGCTCTGCGGGGTCCAAGGTAAAACCATTATATTGTGCTCTTGGA
>JABXWE010015858.1:0-10868 GCA_014611495.1 Limonius californicus | reverse complement strand
TTTATTTAAATTTCAGCCGCTATGTCCCAATAGACGGAAGATTTTATGGAAACATAGAACATGTTAGAGACTTTAACTTGGCACCCTTTAATCTTGAAGAATATATCAAAGAAATATATAAGGTGCCCCAATTGTACAAGAACGTACAGGAAAGGTTAAGGAAGGCATACGAAAAGAATTGCCGCACCTACAACTTACGGAAACGTCCGGCTGACAAGTATTCTGTTGGAGATTTAGTGTGGATGAAAAACTATGTCCTATCTAGTGGAGAACAACATTTCTCCGCCAAGTTAGCAGACAAATATATTTTGTGTAGAGTCAAGAAAGTCGTGTCGCCGTTGGTCTATGAATTAATGGATGGTGAAGATGAAAAGGATCTTGGGAGATGGCATGCGAAAGATCTCCGACCCTATGATAATGATGATTTTGAACCCTAAGCAAATTGAATGAATGTGAGAGTGTGATGGGCCCAGTGAATGTACAGAATGAATGTAGATTGACTGAATCGATTGCATGTGGTTCTGTTATTATTATTGTAACATTTTAGCATGCTCTATGCTGATGTTCGAGCTATTGGATTTAGAGTTTAGGATGGCAATTGTTTATAAGTATATACTTGCATAATTTGGATTTATTTGTAATTAGTGTAATTAGTTCTAGTTGAAAATACTGTTAAGTTTGATTGTTAAAGCTTTGATAAAAGCGTAATTACGTTTTCAGGAAGTACGTTACTTTTAGAAATTATAAGGTTCTAATGCCAGTAGTAGTAAGATGTTAAAAAAAAAATTTTAGTTTTGCTGCAAATTTTTAAACCAGCAAAGGAGGGTGTGTAACGGTTAAAAGTTCGCCTGTATTTAGGCAACCCAGGTTTAAATGCAAGGTGAGGATAGATAACGCGTTTTTGGAAAAGCGAGGACAGACACGCGAGGAGACAGGCCGAGGAAGTCGAAAGAGACTGGTCGAAAGCGTACGCGCGGCTTTGCGAAAATATTAAATTTGTGTTTTAAAGATAATAATTATCGATTAATCAATTAATACAATATTAAAAAGCAACGAAGTGCAACAGAAAGAAAGTGTTGTGCGTCTAAAGAGATCCCAGCAGTCCACCTGTCAATCTGCATGGGATTAGCGAATCATCGTGCACTAAGTCTTATCGGCAAGTACTTTCTTGTTTACTCTTTTCGTGATCTGTCCGAGCGCATAAAATATATGCATACTGTAATAAAGGAACTTGCATTTAAACAGATAAATCTTGGCATAATATCTGGGATTAAATACTTTAAAATAGAAATTGTTCTAGCTTGTCTTTGCTTGACCCTTTTCCTCGTCGAGGTCCTCTCGGCTGGCGCCCAAAAAAAAAAAGCAATACCTATAAAACCCACGCCCTTGCATCCGACCAATACAGCTGTCGCGTTTGTGCAAATTTCAATAAATTTAACGTCACAGCCTCCATTTTTGCCTCCACCTTTACGTGTAGGTGAAGTGGTGGCAAATTCAGGAAGACTTTTAATGCGACCGGTGGAATTGTGGTCATTGCTCCAGTAATTCCCAGGCAAGGCAGCCGTTATAATCTGCTTAGTGTTTTCGACTCTATGCCACCATACCAGGGATATACAGATGTAGGTAAAAATCACTGTGATGTACAGCCAGTGCTACCAAAGTTACTTGAAGAGATGGCTTAATATTTACAAGGATATTGCTACATGCACCATGGTGCCCCAGTGCATTTTTGTTGGATTGGAAGGCAGTTTAGAAAACTTATATATCCTGGAAAGGTTCTGACACCGTACGCTGCGATCACCTGCGCAACATTCTGAAAAAAATGGCTGCATGAGGACATCTAATCCATCTCATCAAAACACTTTACATCCATAATCAATTTCAAAAGAATCGAAGATACACTACAGAAGATTTCAAAGTGGCGATAGGAGTCAGGCAAGACAGTATCCTCTTTCCCATGCTTTCAGATATGCCGATGATACCATCATAATGGCAACTCAGGCGAGGAAATGGTAAACTCTTACTGTGAATTGAAGTCACTATCTCCAAATTTGAACTCAAATAAAACAATCCAAAATGCGGGCTGATCATATTAGACAGACCAAAGGCCCTGTCGCCACTAAATCTCATTAACGACATGATAAATAAAGACGAGATCATATATCTAGGAGCCCAGAACAACGAAGGAAGAGACAGGGAAATGAAGAGACGAATTGGAATGGCGAAGTCAACTTTAACAAGCCTTACTAAAATCTGAATGGATCAGAAAATCGCAGAGAACATTAAGCTTAGAACGCTTATCTTCCCTATTTTCCCTATTGATCCCAAACCTGGACATTGGACGATGCCGGCCGCAGAAACATAGAAGCGTTTGAAACAACTTTTTATAGAAGAATGACGAGAATTTCATATACAGTTCTTAAAACCAACGCCTGAATTCTGTAGGAAATAAACATGTAATCAGAAGAGGAGGAATGGAGAAACTAGCGATCTAGGACAAATTATACTCAAACAATTACGTTTTATAATTAGTTCCTAGTTAGTTGTTTTCTTGTATTTGTGTATTTGTGTATAGCACATAGTGTAAAAATATTAATCTGCAGAATATATCATTAGGTTAAAGCAATTAGTGCTCAATTTATTAAAAACAGTGGCCCGATTCTGGCAACTACAGAGAGCTGTAACTCCGGGAAGAAGCGCCCCACATCTGTAGGAACTTTTTCTCTTCAAACAGCCTAGGAAATTATTTCAAAACTTTACCGGTGGTATTTTTATATAGCTTGTATATTTATAGTACTATAAATTGCTGAAATACCTTTGAAATAGGACATCCAGTAAAATTTCCGCAATCCAAAGTTCGACGTAGTCCCCCAATGTTGTTAGCAAATGCTGTGCAGGTGTTCATTTGGAAACGCAGTGGAAACTCACGATATTCATTGCTTGAAAATTTATAAAACTGAAATATCATCTGAAACATACAACAAAAAACTAAAACGATTGCAGCCACCATATAAAAAATTAACTTCCTACCTCTAAACGGTTGCCCAGGTTCACATTACTAATATAGGTTAAGTTGCAAGCCGCGGAAGTTCGATTAAATTTAAAAACAATGAAATTAAATTGTTTCAAGATACGGTGATTATAACTAGCTATTTCACCCCATTCCAACTTAATATTGTAGTCAGTTTGATAAAACTAAATCAAATATAGAGTTAATTGTTATAGGTAATAAGATGGTGAGTAATTTACCTTAAAATTATTTTGAGTTATCTCATTTGATAATACGTTTAAAATAAACATGGAAAGAGCAACCACGATGAACATCATTACCTTCATTTTGAAGCAATAATAACATGTTCACTATTAAACCTCAGCTATGACACCACCAAACAGCGCATATTTATTACGTTACATTAACTCTTCCGGACAAATTTGTATGAATTGCTAAATCTGATATGTATGATTATAAACTCAGATATAAATATTTTTCGGGAATTTCGTTGCATGTCATCAATGTACTAATGATGATAGATAACATTCATGTTATTTTTGTCGTTTTTTACTTAAAGGCTAAATAAAAACAACGCGAAATCAGTTGCTGTACATGGCGTTATCGTATCTACACTACATTGCAATTAGTGGCCATCTTCCTCATGACCAGTTGTTACGTACATATCTTGTTTGTATAGGTATTATCTAAGCGAATTCATATGAAACAAAGGATTCTGTCGCAGTTTTTTAAGGGTAATTTACTTTGTACTATCGGGATTGTTGTATGTTTAATTGCCTACCGAACACTTTATTTCTTTCGATCAAGTTTGTTCGTAATAAGGTAGATAGAACATCTATTCTTGTTTTGAGAAAGAGTAAAATATTTTGTAGATCAAATTTCACAAGATGTTCGTGTAAGCGTATTTCTTGGAAAATAAAAGTAATGTCAACAGCAAGCTTTAAAATTCATTAACTGTCATCACTGTTGTTGTTGTCATAAGTTTATATTGAAAATTCAATTAAGTTACAGTTATAATGGTTTTTACAATAGAACACAAAACATTTATGATTGAATCATATTTTCGAAACGGTGTTCGAGAGAACGGCGAATGGATTTACAGTGCGGTGCCATGTTTAGAGGAATTTCGCCAAATACTTTACCAATATTGATTCAATATTGGATATGTATCGTTCCTTGGCTCAACATTTTATTGTGCAGCACATATTGGTACGTCATTGGGCAAACATGCTGGCAGCAATGTAGGAATTCAGAGTTAAAGCCAATATTTAACCAATAAATGAAATATCGTAGTAGAACAATATTGGCCAATACATCGCCAATGTAAAACCAATAATGCGTCTACAATATATATTTAGGAATGTTGGCACAATATTGGACAGACACATTGAAGCTAATATGAGAATTCAAAGTCAAAGCCTATGTTTAACCAATAAATGAAGTATCGTAGTAGAACAACATTGGCTAGCCGATATATCGCCAATGTAAAACCAATAATGCGTCTTCAATATATATTTAAACATGTTGGCGCAGCATTAGACGG
Organism: Limonius californicus; assembly: GCA_014611495.1. NCBI lineage: Eukaryota > Metazoa > Arthropoda > Insecta > Coleoptera > Elateridae > Limonius > Limonius californicus. The sequence goes on along the minus strand of JABXWE010015858.1, from coordinate 6,315 downwards.
ACATGTTGAAACCAATATGAGAATTATGAGTTAAAGTCAGTATTTAACCAATAAATGAAATACCTCCGTTAAACAATATTGGCCAGCCAATATATATTAGCTCCCCTAATTATTTTAGAGAAAAATATGTTATATAAATTATTTATTTAGAATAAGAAACTGTTTCTAATGTAGTAATTATATTTTCAATAGGTTTAGCGGTTTCCGAGAAAATCATGAAACGCTTTTCACCTTCTAAGCTCATTTTAGTAATAGCCTTGACTGACAAATAAAATTCAAATTGTCAAGTGCATACAGGCATATTTCATAAAATGATTGTAATAATTGGTAATGTGTACGGGTTGCTGCAAAATATGGAATTACATATGCTGTTTAAGCTGACATTTTTTGGTACTCGCAAAATGTTTTGTACCTCAATGTGTTATGCAATTTTTACGCATATTTTGAAGTATTCGTCGACTTTTAACGCTTGTTGCGAATGTTGAATAACCTATTTTTTATAAATAGCGACGTATACATATTTTGAAAAAAATAACAGACAGATAAAGTTCCTACGCCATGTATAAATAATATGGCATCTTAGACTGCATTTTAACAAACTTAGAACAAAAATTCAGAAATGCCATAAATCGTAAACCGTCTTAGTTTCATTGTACTGGTGGTATTTCTAAGCACATACTTAAGTAAAAGGAACTGACGTCATTCGCCTATTAGGGAAATTTCCAGACCGTGTAAAAGCCAGCTTTTGCATTCAAATTTATATAACTTCCTTGGTGCAGTATAAAATTAAGAATAGCGAAGAAATACAAAAAATAAACTGTGCGCATCATAAAACTCTATGAATGAAAATTAGTACCTCTAATAGAAATTTCAAAGAGATGAGTAATATTAGATAAGACGTAAGCAAAATAAGTTTGGCTTAAGATTTCCCAAATGACAATGGTTGTATTGGTATCAGTGGCGTTACCAGATGTTACCTAAAATCGAACTAAAATACATCTTACTTTTTTTGATTTTACTTCTTAGAATTAAACTGCCTTGCCAAATTCAGTAGCTTAGTCAAAGTAATAAAAATAAAATGATAATCTAAATTGTTTTATTACCCTATTTAGTTGTGATTTTTGATTTATTAATTCGTAATCGACTTTTCTGGAGGGTATTTTGATTGAAACCTTCTAACCAGAAGAAAACCTCGACAAGAATTTTAAAAAATGCTACGAAAATAGAACGTAAAATAGCACTGGAAAATTAACATAGGAAAAAACCCATAATAAATGCGCTTTAAAAGCATCCTCCTTAAAAAAATCTCATAAATAAGAAAAACAAAAAATTTCGGTAATAACGCTGTGCCGCTGTATAAAAATGACTAGAACAAAAACACCTTAAAAAATCCCGAAATTTTAGGAAATAAGTGAATTTCTATTATTTTTAGTTGCAAATGTTCCTTGAACCCTAAAACAGTATCACTACTGGTGACGCCGCTAACATTTTTACAAGAAAGGGCACGTTTTGCTACCTGTGCCATGTTGGAGGATTAGTCAGTTTACTTAAATATCAATTTTTCAGTGTTCGTAAAGTAACAGTTTAATTCTACAGTCGTTTTCCTATGTTCTGACTGTAAGTAATGGTGTTGAAAGTGTTTACAGTTTATTATTGCAAGTAAGTATAAACTATTTGTAGCATACGTTTTATTGCTACTTTATGCATAATTTATAGAAAAAGATGTCTACCCTTCGAGTGCGCACATTTCATGCACATTTTCCAATCCAACTTAGGCTATATTTTACATCAGGCGCGAGTTTTTTTTTCAATAAATTAAAAATTCGTGGGTCGTTCTGTATAATATCGGTTAGAAATAGTGCTCCACACGCGCTACAGAATATATTCTTATAGCAAATATTGCGAATGAGTCAGGCGTTTCTCTATTTAAGTAAAAGCAGCAATTTAAAAATTAACTTATATTTTCTTTCTGCAGCCGCGATTCGTAAAAGGTTTCCAGCTATTACCGATGCCCAATTTATGGAAAGGGTGGGGACCTTTTTGTGCACAGCGAAAGATGGTGATGGAGGACGCAAAAGGAGAAAAATCGCGATAGCATAGAATGAAAACAATGTAGTATAAGTTTTTATGTATCTACTGTTTAATGTTTTTCAATATATATTTCATCCAAAATTTTTGATATGTAACCCTAAAAAAAGTACCAGAAAAAGAAACAGCAGTTGCTGAATCTAGAGGCGTGAAAACATACTCTTAATTAAAAGCAGAAGTTGGTTACCATAGGAACGAAGTAACTAAGCATAGGAAGACTTAATACTGAAAAACTGAAATTAATCAACCACACTTTTTTAATGCTATTTTTTATATGATTATTATTTATTACGTACTAAGTTTGACATTATGCATTACATTCTACTCTTGGTAAATTGTTTTCTACTTAGTTTGCCACAATTTCTTAAATATTTATAACATATGAACATATGTTGGCTGCCAATATATTACCGAAAAAGGTGCCCCTAAACTTTTCAGATATTTTACCTAAGTAGATTTGACATATGGGCCATACCTTGGTAGCCAATATATAAACAACAAAAGTAACCAACAATAGACCAATAAATTTTGCAAATATTTTACCTAAATAGATATTATATATAGGCCATACCTTGGCAGCCAATATATAATCAACAAGAGTGAACAACAATAAGCCAATAAACTTTGGAGATATTTTGCCTAACTAGATATTATAATATTGGTCATACCTTGGCAGCTAATATCTAACCAACAAGAGCGACCAACAAGGGACCAATACATTCCGCAGATATTTTACCTAACTAGATTTTATATATTGGCCCAACCTTGTTAGCCAATATATACCACTATAACAAAAAGTTACATTTAGAGATATCGCCAATATTACAGAGTCAATATTGGCCCAAGTTTACTGTGCTACTTGGGGTGTTGATGTATTCCGAGATACAGGGAGCATTACTCATAGAGATAGAGCTGGAAGGCCAAGAGTTCGTACTCAAAGTACAGTTGATGATGTTCGTCAACGTTTGAACGAGCAACCCACATCACTACGTACACTTTCACAAGAGACTGGTTTATCATTACGAACTTGCCATACTATTGTCAAAAAGATTTAATGCTGTTCCCTTACAAAATTCTTGCTTTACATGGTTGCTGCCAGCAGATCACAATAGGAGAATTTTGTATTGTCAGTGGTTCCAACAAAATATAATGAAAAACGACGAATTGCTAAATTTAACGTTTTTTGCTGACGAGGCCTGGTTCATCCTTTCGGGGTATATAAACTCACAAAATATGAGGTTATGGAGTGCTGCAAATCCGCATACTTTTCGCGAATCTCCCCTTCATCCGCTACAAGTTGGTGTTTGGACTGCTGTGTCTCGAAGACGTATTATCGGACTCATACTTTTCCACGAAACTGTTACTGCTCAGAGATACCGGAATATTGTACGTGATTTTATTAATCAGCTTCATGCGAATGAGCTCCAGCAAGGCTACTTCCAACAGGATGGCGCGACGGGCTACTCAAGAGACCCTCAATTACCTTCCTGAATTTTTTGACGATCGAATAATTAGTTTACGTTCAAATCCAGACTTTCCACCTAGTTCACCAGGTTTGGCTATTTAGATTACTTTATATTCCCTTATCTGAAAAATAATGTATACAAAACCCCTATTAACAGTATCGAGGAACTGCAAAACAGAATTACGGAACAGTGTGCCAATATAACTCTTCAAATTCTTATAAATGCTTTTAATAGTATGAAAAGACGAGTAAATGTGTGGCTGCAGGAAAACGGTGGTCATTTTGAACAGCTTCTTTAGTTTTTATGTTTATTTTTCTGTACCTATGAAATAATAAAATTATAATTTCCAATTTTAATAATTACCTACTTGTTATGATTTGTTTAAATAGTGTCGTAATTTAGTTGTTCCTGTTATCGTCTAAATTGAAATAATAGAACTAATTTATTCAAAAATTAATTTATTTACATTTACCATGCAACTTAACCTAGCATAACACTGCCGGTTAGGTACTGGCGCTTGCGCTAGATGGCGCTAGAAAGGCTGTGCCTAAACGTCGATTGGTATATAAAGTTTGCATTAGACGAGTGTTTTTCAACCGACGTGCCGTGACACCTTTTTGGTGCCAAGGCGCCACGATTGGGGTGTCGCAAAGTTTAGGAATTTTCTTGGAAATTTATTTAATTTACATTAATTAAAATTGTTATTATTTACGTATTTACGCATCTTTGTGTAATTTGATATATTTGATAATAAAATTAAATTAAAAAATAATAGCGCGTCTATTATTTTACATGTAGGTATTTCCACAAATTTCAAGGGACTTAAATTTTGATTTTGAACACGTAGAAATGCTTCTTTTGCATTAAAATGCTATTTCAAACTGTCAATTTTTAAAATATTTCTTCCCTGGGGAGGCAGTCCCCTCCCCGGACCCCACCCCAGCGTTGCGTGTAATATTCGTTTTCGCAAAAAAGTCATCTGGCCCATTAGCCCCCTCCCCCTTATGCAGATTCTAGATCCGCCGCTGGTTAAGGGTGTCACGATTTTTTATTTATCAATCAGGGGTGCCACTCAATGAAAAAGGTTGAAAAACACTGCATTAGACATTATTTCATTATTTCATGGCCATCCGTTATGTAATTTCTTTTTGATCTTACGGTATTTTCTTGTAAACAAAGTACACGGTTTTGGCAAATTAATTCCCGAGTTGACGCTGCAACACTGGAATCACGTATAATTAAACCAAAATTAAAACAGCATGTAATAGTTTACAGTTTTATTGATAGTGAGAGGTCAAGCGAAGATCGAAATGCTGTGAATGTTTGCGCAGAACATCGTGTTTCTGTAAGTCGTCATAGAGCAATCAGTAATTCTTGCTGTAAATGAGGGAAAACTCCAACAGAAACCATAAAGGTGTTAATAACTGTGTACGGTGATAACATCTTAAGTCATCATAGTGAGATTGAAAGGTTTAAATGTTTCCAAAATGAATGTGAGGTTGCTCTAACTGACGCTAAAACCGGCCGTCCGTTTATCTCTAGAAATGCAGATCGCCGAATGATCTCCTGCGTGATGGCTGATGAGTTGAACATCAATAAAAATACGGTTCTATAAACTTTGAATGAAGATTTGGGAATGAGGAAGATCTGAGAAGACGAAGATCTGTGTAAAGTTCGTCTTGTACAGTCTTACGGATGGGTAAAAACAGAGAAGAGTTGTATCGTGCACAGACTTCGTTCAGATTTATCTCGATAATGGAAATTATTGCAACTGCATTTTTACTAATGATGAGTGAGGGGTGTTTCAGTACGATCCTGAGATGTAACGACACAGCATGTAATGGATTGGAAAATCATCACTAAGACAATAATGGTTTTATTGGCAAAAATCCAGAATTAAAATTATACTGAAAACGTTGAGATGCTTAAAGATTTTGTGCTTAAAGGATAAACAGTAAATAGTGTATTCTATGTTGAACGTTGAAAACATTCTTTGCTAGTATTTATGCCCAAAGCACCTGCCCATTCTGTACTGATTGAGAAGTAATTTCTCATGAAACACGGGTGAGATCTATTTTCCTTCCTATTTACTTAAATTGACACTAGTGTACCAGTTTATGGTATGAAATGTCGATGACAGTGAGTTTAGCATGATTTTTTTGAATAGAGCCAATTACAGTTACATACCTTTTTGCTTTTTACAAGCGGAATTGCTTATTTTTGGAGTTCTTTCTTATCATTTCTCTAAATATGTAGCAAAAAATATCGTTTGCGTAAATTTGCAATCTATTACAAATCAGTATTATTAAAAAAAATTAATTAATTAATATTCTTAAATAATTGTAGGGAATTCTAACATTTGTTCATATTTCATATAGTACAGTATTGTTATGGATCTCGATAACGTTTTTAAACCAATCCTTAATGAATCGGCGCCCAAGTTTGAGAATGTGGGCACATAGAAATTAAGTCTGTTTTTGAAAAACTATCACATTAAGGGTTTATCAATTTTTCCAGAATGAGCAACAAATTTTTTAATCATAGTTAATCAAAATTGTTAAATTATAACTTATTTGGTCATGACCATGTATGAAACTATTATTTATGATGTATTGCAAATGTAGTCTTTAAAAACACCTAAAGAAAGTATTTAACTTATTGTAAAACTTTCTTTGTGAGTCCATTCTAATAATATTGCCGTACTGTTATCATTTAATCTAAAACCAATTATGTAACATTCATTTATACATGGGAAGATTTA
>JABXWE010015857.1:0-16821 GCA_014611495.1 Limonius californicus | reverse complement strand
CTAAAAGAAAGATTGAAGAAATCAGTGGTAGATTACAAAGTTATAAACGAAAGATTAAGGAAGACTAAAAACAAAATACAGGAAGATAAGCATAATAAGCGTACACGCCCCAACAGAACAAATGGAGGAGGAAAAAAACAGAGTTCTATGATACTTAGAAGGAACAATCGATATGATATAAAAATAATCATAGGAGACATGAACGCAAAAATAGGGAGAGAAGACAGGAAAGAAAGTGCAGGAAAGGAACATCTACATAAAGAAACAAGTGAAAATGGACAGAAATTAATAAATTTTGCAGCCACCAAAGAAATGATAATTAAAAGCACAAAGTTAAAACGGAAAAACATACATAAAGCAACATGGATCAGCCCAGACCAGAAGACAAAAAAACCATATTGACCACCTACTAATCCAAAAGGTAGGCAAGGTAGAAAATGTAAGAACATATAGAGAGGCAGACATGGGGTCAGACCGCTTCTTGATGTTAGCAAAATAAGACGGACAATCATAAACACAAAAAAAATAGAACCTCAAAGAAACAAATGGAACATTGAAGCTTTAAAAGAAGGAAAAAAACAGAAATGTAAACTGTGTACAAAAAACCTGGTGGAAAAACAATCTCAAGAAAACAATATAAATGAGGAATGGAGACAAATACAAAACGCACCTACAAAATCTACCGTACAATTAGGAACAAGTACGAAAACAAAACAAAAGGACTGGTTCGACTAGGAATACAGGAAAGCAATAGAAGAAAGGAAAAAGATACGAATGGAAATGCTGAAAACAGAAACTGCTGAAATAAAAGAAAAATTCAAACAGGCAAGGAATATAGCACAGAACATGTAGAGAAAAGAAAAAATTGAAAAATTCGAAGAAATAAAAAAGGAATACCAAAACAAAAACACCAGAGTTTTCTACAAATACCATACATAAAAGAAAAAGAAGGATTCGAACATCAAACCACAGGCTTAATAAACGAAAAAGAAATGGCGGAAATATGGGCCAATCATTTCGAAAAAATACTCACAGAAAATGAAGCAGAAAGAGAATTACAGAAGGAGGTACAAAATTGAACACACCATCAAGAAGAAAACACCGTTCAAGAACCAACGTTTAATGAATGTACAGAAATAGTAAAAAAACTAAGAAATACCAAGAGCCATGGAACAGATAAGGTACAAACAGAACTCATTAAATGTGCAGACAAAGCGATGATACAAAGAATCTACAACCTAATAAAGAAAATATGGATAAAGATAGAAATTCCAGAAGAATGGTCCGAAGCATATATGTATGTATCCCATACACAAAAAAGGAAACAAAAACATAACTGCACACTACAGATCAATATCGTTACTAAACGTAATATACAAAATCAACCGCAGACTGAAGCAAGAAACAGAAGACAAAATTGGCAAATACCAGGCCGGTTTCAGAAGAGGAAAATCCGTGATAGATCTAATATTTATTCTAAAACAATACCAAGAAAAATGTAGCAGGAAGAATATCCCCATCCATACACTCCTCATCGAAAAGGACAGAACTATATAAAACAATGAAAGATATGGAAATCACAAAATAAATATTAACCCTAGTGTGCATGACATTAAACGATATTACATATATGATATAATTCAAAGAACAGCAATCCCGAGAATTCAAGAGTAACTCCGGACTTAAACAAGGAGACTTACACTCAACAACAATTTTTAATGTGGTACTAGAAAACATCTTGAGGAAAAGCGGCATACAACAAAAAAACAACACCATTAACGCCCCCAGCCAGGTCCTTGCATATGCAGACGACCTAGACTGCTTGCAAGAACAAAAGAAGAACTAAAAAGAATGGCAAAAAAATGGAAGAACGAGCAAGGAAAGTAGGACTGAAAACAAATCAAACTACATGATACTGGGAAACAAAAGACAAGACGAAACACAAAATCTTAACATTCAACACAACAAATACAAAGAAAAGGTACGAGTTTAAAATAACAAACAGTGCAGTGTACCTCGGGGCAGAGGTGACAAGTGAAGGGAATCAGGGATGTGATATCGCGAGAAGTTTAACCATAGGATCACGAAGTGTAGTCGCACTAAGAAATTTACTAGGGGACAAAAACTTACAAAGGGCGGTGAAACTAAAACTGTATGAAATAATGATCCGAACAGCAGTAACTTTCGGTAGGGAAAGGTGGCTGCGCTAGACTCCATTTTTAATATTTTTTTAAATGGCAAGGGGGGTCGAATGACATCTCGTTTGAAGGGTATTTTAATTCTGCGTCCGATCCTTGAGTTTCATTCAAAAATATGCATCCAGAAAAAAATGACAGATGATTGAAAATAACAAGTTTATGGAAAAAACTAAGAATTAAAGCAAAAAAGGTATGCTTTCGAAATGTTCACCATTGAAGAATGAAGAAGAAGAAGATTCTAAAACATAACAAAACTTATTTTATACAACAGAAACTGAATAGTAATGCTATTTTAATAAATGTTGAAAGTGTGCTCCTTGAACTTCTTGGCAATAGAAAAACCTATTTAATATCTCTTCCCGTACTTTCTGGCAAGTTTCAACTCCGATATTTGCACAAGCCTCTGTTATTTTACGTCGTTAATCCGAAAGGGAATCGGGTTCTGTTTGAAAAACTTTCGATTTAAGATACCTCCACAAAAAAAGTCCAACAGACTCAGATCAGGAGATCGCGGAGGCCATTCTGATGGACCACGACGACCAATGCATCGTCGAGGATACGTTGCATCGAAATAATTGCGAACTTGTCTGCTAAAATGCGGAAGAGCGCCATCCTGCTGGAATATGATATCCATGTCAAATTGGTTTGGATTATTTTCAGCAGTCTCAACTATTAACGGATGGATGAGGTTTTGCAGCACGTTCAGGTGCAATTCCCGAGTAAGGTTTCCGTCGATAAATAAGGGACCTACAATATGGTCGCCAAGTATTCGTATCAACACATTCAATTTGTGCTGAAATTGGGTGTGACCTTCCCGGAAAACATGGGGATTTTCATCCCATCAATATCTTACAGTTTGTTAACAAACCCATTTTAAAAAAAATCTACATTCGTCACTAAAACAGATATTGTAAAGATAGGATGGGTTTCTTGCAGTGGTTTCGATCATGACCTCGCAAAATTCAATGCATCTATCCGGTTCATCTTTAATCAACTGGTGCAAAATCTTCATTTTGTATGGATGGAACTTATGCCGTTTTAAAAACTTTTTGACAGTGGTCGCCGATACATCAAATATCGCAGCTACATGTGAAGTTGATGGCTGAGTATGTACTGCCATTTCACTGACTCTCTGAATTTGCTTGTCTTCTGAAATTGCAGGTCGTCCAGGGTGTTTCCTGTTTTGCACACTTAAAGTGTGAATAAATTTTTGCACAAGTTCTCTTAAATGCGTCCTCGAAATAGGACGGTCGGGAAAACGTTGATTAAATATTCTTTCGGCTTCGTTTGGTTTCGGTTTTGATTGGCAGCAAAAATAAAAACCGCTTCAGTTTTTTCCTGCAAAGTTCCATTCAGCATAATTATTGTTAGTATCACCAGTTTTAACACTCAATATTCAACCGCGAGCAAATACAATAACTGAACAGAACAGAAAGACTAATTATTTCAATTGTTTACTTCTGTTGTTTCGCCTCTTACATTTTTTTAGCGTTTTGCTGAATATAAGAAACAGATAATTTGGAAGTCTGTCTTTTGTCTTGAAACTATAAAATTTTCCCAAAATATAGGAGTATACTCTACTCAAAAAGACCTTTCAAATGAGGTGTCACTCGACCCCCATTGCCATTTTGAAAGTTATAAAATTTAAATATGGGCTAAAAAGTAGTACAGGGTGCGGCAGTATAACTTCCTTTTTTCAAAACGCAATAAAACTCATTTTATGAATCAGAAATGTTTTATTTTTTTTTATAATGTAGATACATATCTAAAGTTTTGTTTTACACAGTTTTGAAAATCATATCACATAGGTGACGCCCCCCATTGTCCATACACTGAAGAAGCCGATTTCTGGCGTTTGTAATGACCCTTACCAGCATAGCAGCGGGTATGTTGGCAGTTTCTGCCTGGATGTTGGCCTTCAGGTCTTGTAGGGTCCTTGGACGGTTGACATAAACATGGGATTTCAAATAACCCCACAAAAAAAAATCGCAAGCGGCCAAATCTGTGGAGCGGGCTGGCCACTCCAAATCGCCCCTTGTTGAGATAAGGCGCTCCGGGAAGTGTTCCCTCAAAACAGCCATCGAAACAGAGCCGTTGCTCCGTCCTGTTGGAACCAAATGTCCCCTAAGTCCAATTCATCAAGTCGTGGAAAAAAAATTCCTCCAACGTGTTCACATACCGGTCTGAATTCACTGTCACTGTGACCTCATTTTCTTCAAAAAACCAGGGCCCAACAATCCCAGCTGAGGAAGTTGCACACCACACTGTGACCTTACGTGAATGCAAAGGCCTTTGATGCAATTATCGGGGATTGGTGTCAGCCCAGTAGCGCGTGTTCTGTTTGTTGACGCATCCACTTAAATGAAAATGGGCTTCATAGCTGAAAAAAAAACAATTGCGTCCTCAGGAACGTTTTCGAGAAGCGCCTCACATGTTCCTCCGAGAATTGAAGTCGCGTTCGGAGAGTTCCTGCACAATCGCCAACTTGTATGGATGGTAATGCAGGTCATCGTGAAGAATTTGCCTCACTGAACGATTGGAAAGTCCAAGGGCAGACGAATGTTTGCGCGCAGAACGCCGTGGGGATCGCAAGATTGAAGCTCTCACTGCCTCAATGTTCTCAGGTGATCTGATCGACCGGGGGACTCCAGTTCTTCGTCTTGTAGTACTCGCGGTTTGTCTGAACGTAGTGACCCATGTAACAATTTATTTCCGGTCCGAGACAGGGCCCAATGGGGCTACATTGGAGCGATTTCGGAAGGCGCGCTGGGTTGTGATCACAGAACATCCGTTCGAAAAGTAGGCCTCAACGGCAAACGCATGTTCCTCACTGTTCCAACGCATGATGATGACGACCGGGATAGGAAACAAAACTTTAGAACTACGCCTGTCAAATTAGACTACTCCCACCCCGCTACGACCTCTACAGCCTGAATGGCGCGCATTTCAAAAAAGGAAGTTATGTTGCCGCACCCTGTATTTAGCCTCCCATTAAAGCACACAAAATTGTGTGAAGAAATATGAAGTCGTTCAAAAGTTAGTAGGGGGGGAGGACATTTTACGACCGCATTGTATATATTTAATATTCTACCCCTTGGTGATCAATTCATATTATTTTGGCATGGATTTTTCCGGTTTTTCTAGTTTCTTCTTTGCAATTCAGCAAACCCAGAATTTTTGTTAGTTGTTTTCTTTGATATGATGTTTGATATCATTTGTCACAATAGTATTCGTACATGGGATTGTGCTTGGAAAACCTGTGAATTTTCCTGGTTGCCATCCACGATTTAACCAATTGTGAACAGTACAGAGGCGGCCGTGGGCTAGAAGTTAGGGCGTTAGACTTCTACGCCGAAGGTCCTGGGTTCAATTTCCAGTATCGAAACATCGGATTTTTAATGGTCGTTCTCCCTCGCAAGGCAATGGCAAACCAGCGAGGTATTCTGCCTAGTAAATCTTCTCTGGAGTAGAAGCGTTTACACTTCCCGTGATTCAGAGCCCACGTTAAGCTGTAGGTCCTCTATGTCTGTGGTACTTTAAACGCGCAACACAGGCATAGGAGAGAAGATCGCTACGTCTCGTAATAAATAAAGCACTGGAAGAAGAAGAACAGTACACTTATGTAGGAGGGTCTTATTCACACCGGGACGGGCGGTGGGAATTTTTACAAAGTAGATATAATAAATAACTAAACACTCACCGATAGGGTCTCAAAATCGGTTATGTATATTCAATCAATCAATTTTCAGCGCTACAGGCCTAGAGGCCCTTGGCTTTTTAAACTATTTTCCTCCATTTCATCCTTTCCAGTGCTGTCAGTTCCCAGTTAGTAACTTCTAGTTTTTCTAAATCTTGCTCTACTTCTTTCCAATTAAGTCTGGGTCTACCTTGTTTATTCCTTCCTTCTGGCTCACTTTTATATACTCCTTTCACTGTTCTTGTGTTTGTTAGTCTGGTTAGATGTCCAACCCATCATATTCTGTTTTATTTAATTACTTGCGTTACTGTCGTGTCATTAGAGAGCTCCTGTAATTCATTGTTAGTTCGTCTTCTCCATTGGTCATTTTCTCCTATTCCTCCGTACATTAACCTTAGTATCTTCCTTTCCCATGCTTCTATTTTATTTTCTTCTTGTTGTGTCATAACCCAACACTCACTCACATATAGAACTACTGGTCTTATAATTGTTTTATACAGCTTTAGTTTGGCGGGCTTGGAAAGGACTTTCGATTTTAGTAAGTTACTGTAAACACCCACGCACCTGCACCCTATTGTCTCCTATTTATTTGACTATTAATTTTCCCCTCTGACGTTATCTCTGTTCCTAAGTATATTACACTTTCCACTGGTTTAATTTTAACGACTTTATCTTTCTTGCTTATAAGTAACGGTTCATTTTCCTTCGTTCAACTCATTATTATGTATTGGGATTTTTGCTCATTCACTTCCATTCCTATTTCTTCTGCATTTTTTAATAATGCCTCCGTCATTTCTTGTAGTGTATGTTTTGTTCTAGTCAGGATCAATACATCGTCGGCGAAGGTTAGACATTGATGTGCGCCTTTAAGAATATTACCATTTCTGTTGATGTTACTTTTCCTTATTATGCGTTCCAGTACTAAATTAAATAGCGTGCTTGACAGCGGGTCCCCTTGCTTCAATCCTCTATTTGTCCGGAACTTTCTTGTTTCCTCACTGTCTAATCTTACTTTGCTGCAGGATTCCTTTAATGTCATCTTTACTAATCGTTGCAGTTTATTAGGACAATTAAATTGTTTTAGGGTTCTTACTATCTTTTTCCTTTTTATACGCTTGCCTAAAGTCGATAAAGAATGTATATATCTTTTTATTTTTTCTCCGACATTTTTCTTGTATTTGCTTTATAGTAAAGATGTTATCGATTGTTGATCTACTAGCGCGGAAGCCACATTGGTATTCTCCTAACAGCGTATTAGCTGCGTTTTTTAACTTCTGGTCTATTACTTTTGCTTGTACCTTATGTTAGGTCGTTAACAATAAGGAAAGAACACAATGAAACGCACAAAGAAACTATAATTATCTATTACTTCTAATACAACAAATAGCGTATTGTAAAAAAGATTAAACTTGAACGCGCGTCCGTTGCGTTCGGGGTGCGTACCGTCACTGCCCCTCACCAGCATCCCTTGGCCCTTGAGGGTTGTCCTTGTATTCGGCTTCGCTACCATCGGAGTCGGCCCCGGCTCCATCGGACGCGTCGTCGTCGTCATCGAGACCTGCGTTAAGTGGGCACCATCGTTTCATTCGGTCGGAGCTGAAAACAGAATTAAACGATCGTTGGGTGCGTTCGGCTCCAGGAATGTCCACCAACAGGTAGCGGTCGTTGTGTAGGACTTTTTCCACCATATAAGGCCCCTTATACCGGCGGAATAACTTCCTCGGTTGCTGCCGCTTCACGTCGTACCAGTACCAAATCCCCCTCCACGTACACTTCTGGGTGTTTGCGTGCCTTGTCGAATCTTTCCTTCTGCTTTGTCTGTTCCGCCTGGATGCAACTAATAGCTTCTATTCGGGGGCTGTAGTTGAACAGTAGTTCATGGGGGCTCCTTCCTGTGGTTTTATTTTTCAAGGAGTTTGTAGAAAGTTGAATGTTTCGAAGATGTTCATCCCAATCTTTCCCTCTGTCATCCTGAGACAGCGCAGAGATGGCGCTGGCAATCGTCTTATTGTAACGCTCTACTTGTCCGTTAGCTCGTGGAGTTGCCGTTGCATTTTTAATATGCCGTATTTGGTTCTCTTCGCAGAAGTTTTCAAAATCCTGAGATGTAAAGGCCGTGCCCCGATCAGTAATTATTCGTGTAGGACATCCAAACGTTCCGGTTATTTCTTCCAATACCTTACATACTGGTAGCGATTTGGTATTTTTCATGGCCCGTATGACAATGTATTTGGTGAAATTGTCGATGTAGGCTAACACGTACGAATTTCCTCGCCGACTCTTTGGATAAGGGCCTAAGTGGTCCATGTTCACCGTGTGGAAAGGTATCGGGACCCGTTCGATGTTATGAAGCTCCCCCTCCTTCTTACCGCCTGGTATTTTATGGTATGCGCAGTCTGGACAAGAGAAGATGTAATTTTGCACCACTTTGCGCATTCGTGGGAACCAAAAGTACCGTTTTAGATATTCCAGGGTTTTCTCCAATCCGTAGTGCTCCATATCATCATGTCCTCCCTTAATTACTCTCCATCTTACCCCCTTCGGCACGACCCATAAGTTGACGTCTCGTACTTTCCTGCATAACCTGTTCTCGTAGATTATGTAATCTTCGTGAATTTGCCGTGCTTCGTTGTCCGTTGGTGTCCGTTGTAGTTCATCAAAGATGCTCTTGAGCGCTGCGTCCTGTAACTGCATCGTTAATAGCCAGTCCGTCTCCGTAATGTTGATGGACATTACGGCTGCACCTGCAATGTCGGCTTCTCGTGGGGGTTCGTTTGGATTCCGACTAAGGGCGCCTACGTGCCTTATCCGATCCCCTGCTCTGCGTTGTAGTTCAAAGTTATACTCCTGTAACCTCAGTAACCATCTAGCAATTCTTGGATTGATCTCCCGTTTCGTCATCGTTGATTTTATGGAGTCGCAATCTGTGATGATTTTAAACTTCCGGCCGAACACATATATCCGGAATCGATCTACGGATTCTACCACCGCCAAGCATTCCAGCTCGTAACTGTGGTATTGTGATTCCGTCCGTGTTGTTTCTCGACTGTAATAACTAATCGGTCTCAAGCGTTTTCCGCCTTCATCTTCTTGGAACAGTATGCCCGGGAGGCCGGCTTTGCTGGCGTCCGTATGCACATCTAAGTTTGCCTCTTGATCGTATAACATGAGAAATGGTCTTGTTGTCAACCGCCTCTTCAGTTCCGCAAACGCCTGTTCTCGTTCTTCCGTCCACAAGAATTTCTCGTCCCTTCTTGTTAGTTCTGTCAGGGGCCGGCAAACGTTGGCATACCCTTCTATGAATTTTCTGAAAAATCCCGTCAACCCAGTAACTGGCGAACTTCATGAATATTTTCTGGTCTCCGGAACTCCGAGATAGCGTCTATCTTTCGTTTCCCAGGCTGTATGCCAGCTGAACTAACCTCGTACCCCAGAAACTCTATTTTCTCTTGCAGGAATGTGCATTTCCCCAACTTTAGGGTCAGTCCTCCGTTTCGCAGTATTCGTAACGTGTCGCCAAGTTTTCCCAGTCCTTCTTCTACCGTTTTGCTTCCTATGACCATATCATCCATGTAATACTGGAACGTCTGTTTTGGAGTTTTGGCATATAGATCCATCATGAGTTTATTAAACACGTTTGGTGCGTTGACCAAACCGAATGGCATTCGGATGAATTCGTACAGGACGTCGTTGACTGCGAATGCGGTCTTCGGTTTGCTCTCCTCTGCAATTGGGATTTGATAATACCCGCTCATGAGATCAAGGGTGGAGAAGTATCGACATCCCGTCAGCTTGTCGACTACCTCATCCATAACTGGCGTTATGGGTCATCCACGTGGCGACTTCTTTCTTGGTTATGGCATTGAGTCGACGATAGTCGATGCATAGCCGGTCTTCCCCTGATTTCTTAGCAACCAGGATTGCTGGGCTAGAGTACTCGGATGTGGACCTTCGAACGATATTCGCTTGCACTAACTCGTCCACCATTTCTTGCATCGCGTTGCGTTTTGCATATGGCACTCTACAAGGTCTGCACTTGACGATATCGTTTGTCGTCAACTCGATCTGAAGTTCTACCAGGTCCGCGCGCCCGAGGTCGGAGTGGCTGCTAGAGAAATAATCTTTATATTCATTTAGCATCTTATCCAGTTTGGCTCTTTCTTCTCCGTCGGTCTGGTGTCCGACTTGCATCTTTTCCTCCGTTATTGTACGTTTTTGTTGTTCCGTTGGCAGTTTTTCGATCGCTAGTACCTGGCTTACGCCTTCGTGGTCGCATCTCAACTCTTCTACGGTAAATTTGCCTGGCTCCTTTATTAGCCTGATATTCGGGCGGTCTAAGGCCGTCTTCCCCACTATAATGTCTTCCTGTTGGGCGGAGTTTGGCACGATCAACACTTCGCTTGATATGCTGACATTGTCGATTTTCAGCGTTACGCTGCTTTTCCCCAGACTCGTGCAGGTGCCTTGCCCGAACCCGCGGAGCTTCACTCTATGCGGCGTATATTGTATCTGGAGTTCCTTTGCGGCCGTTTCTGTGATAGTTACCACATCGCTGCCCAAATCTAGGAACCCTATAGTTTCATATCCGTTGACCATGATGGCTTTATGGTATTCATCCTCTGGTTGGTTAATTTTTATTTTGTTCACCCGTTGTTCCGTTGTAGAGATATTCGCCTTACAATTTATTTCTTCATGCCCCGTTCGCTGGCATTTTTTGCAACGTATGCGTCTCTCAGGCTTTTCACAGTTAGCGGATCTGTGTCCCCATTCGTTACAGTTATAGCATTTGAAGTCCGAGTCTCTATTGTTTTGCTTATTTTGGGGGTTAGGCCGTCGTCTGGTAGTCGAATCACCAATATTTCGGCGAAAACCTTCGGCCCCCGTTCGCGGACCTGGTTCGCCTTTACCTCTAATAGTGTTCTCGTATACCTTTATTCTTTCTATTATCTGTTGGATAGACGTGAACGGTTGCACAGCCAACAGCTTCGACAGTTCTGTATCATTGATTCCGTTGATAATATATTTAATTAAGGTCCTTTCCGAAATCTCCCCGTGACTTGCTATAGCCTTCATTTCGTAGGCGTAGCTTTCGATGCTTTCGTTCACTTTCTTTCGTTTATTCGCTAGTTCGCGGTGTATGTCCGCATCGTCGCGTACCGTAGGGAAACTGCGTTCCAAATTCAATTTGACGTTCCACCAATCCGTCATTTGTTCTTGGGTTCCTTGAAACCAAAATTTAGCTGCGCCTTTTAATTTTCCTAACGCGCAGTGTAATAAGGTACGTTGATCCCAATTATATAGGTCGGCTAAATTCTCTAATTTCTTTACCCACTGTTTAGCATTTAATCCCGTTGCCTCATCTGGATTAAATTCCGGCACTGTTTTTTTCCAGTACGTTGTTGCACATCGCGGCGTTCGCGCTACTCGCAAATGAACCTTGTCGCTGCTCATCAAATAAGCGTCGTTCGCGTTGTACGAGTTAACGCTCGCGTTGTAACAGTTCGCGTTCGCAGCGTAGTAATTCCATCTCATAGCCCGGCTGCGTTTGTATTTGGGTTACGTTCGAATTTCTGCCCGTGGACGCCCTCACTGGAGTCGGCATCCCGAAACCGTAGGCATTGGTGTTGTTTGTCCCCAACCGGACCGCCCGCTGTGTGAATGCGACCCTGCTGGTGTGCTTAAGTGCGGGTGCACTGTCGAATCCCTATAATAAACTGTCGAAGCGGAGTTTGTTGGTCTCCAGCTTTCTCTTTCATTGTCTGTATGCATTTTGTCGGAGGGTTCAAGCACGTTCGCGCCCCGGCACTACCTGATAAGGGTCTCTGTTTTTATGAGTTCGTTCACAAAAGTTCGAAATAAATAAACACTGTTATTCTAGCGTTGCTTAAATTAATTTTTCTTATCGACGCGTACGCGTTGTTTTAAGTCACTTAGTCTACGCTTAACTACTTAATGTTTCTTAGATCGTTTATTATTCGTTAGTTCACCTTTTACGCTTCAACGTTTAGTTCGTTTATTATTAAATACCGTTAATTACGTTTAAATTACTGACCTTTCGCACCTTGAGTCCATATCCCACCGCTGCAATTGTTAGGTCGTTAACAATAAGGAAAGAACACAATGAAACGCACAAAGAAACTATAATTATCTATTACTTCTAATACAACAAATAGCGTATTGTAAAAAAGATTAAACTTGAACGCGCGTCCGTTGCGTTCGGGGTGCGTACCGTCACTGCCCCTCACCAGCATCCCTTGGCCCTTGAGAATTGTCCTTGCACTTATATACCACATTTTGCAAGCTTATAGGTCTGTAGTTTACGCATTTTTCGTTCTCGCCTTTTTTGTAAATAGGGATTATAACTGATTCCTTCCATACCTCGGGCATTTCTTCTTTTTCCCAGATCTTAATTATTAATTTAAGAACTTTTTTAAATAATGTTGGTCCCCCGTATTTCAAAAATTCGTTATATATGTTGTCACTACCCGCCGCTTTATTGTTTTTCAGGTCTAGTATTATTTTCCGGGTTTCCTCTTGTATGGGTGCTATCTCTGCTATCTCCCTGTTCTCTTCTCTTGCATCTCCTTCTTCATTCTCCCATTGTTCAATGTCTTTGCACATTTGTTCATAGTAATCGGCCCATAGTTCCTTGATTTGTTGCTTATTTATTGTTTTCTTTCCTTCTTTTTCGATAAATATTTGCATATGGCGTTTCTTCTTTATTTTACTTGTTTTTGCGTAAAACTATCCTAGTTTGTTTTGTTTAAAGTTATCTTCCATAGCTTCCAACTGATTGTTCTGATTCTGTCTTTTTTTGTTCTAATTACATTTTTTGCCGCTTTTCTACTCTGTTGA
This sequence comes from Limonius californicus, assembly GCA_014611495.1. NCBI lineage: Eukaryota > Metazoa > Arthropoda > Insecta > Coleoptera > Elateridae > Limonius > Limonius californicus. The sequence continues at coordinate 4,071 of JABXWE010015857.1, read as the reverse complement.
TATTTTACTTTATTCTCTTCACTATTTAATCCTAGATATTCTAATTTAGCTTTTCTTCTTTCTTCTATCATTCCCTTGCACTCTTCATCGAACCATTCGTTTCTGTCTTTCTTCTTGCTGCTTAATACTTAACCTGCCTTTTCTTTCATTATTTTGCTTATTATTTCCCATTCTTCATTAATATCCGTTCCATCTCCCTTTGATTCTAATCCTCTTTGTATCTTGTTCATATATTTGCTTCTCGTTCTTTCCTCTTTTAGGGACTCTAAGTTTAGCGTATTCTTTCCTTTCTACTTTATCTTAACTTGAGTTATTTCTTCCTTTAATGTGATCCTAACCATTATATGATCGCTACTAATATCCGCTCCTCTTTGACTTTTTACGTCGTGATTTTGTTTATATATGTTGATTCGGTGAGCACATGGTCGATTTGATTAATAGTTTGCCCGTTTGGGCTAATCCAGGTCCCTTTATGGATATTTTTATATTGAAGGTATGTGGCTTTTACTCGTAAGTTCCGTTCAACAGCAAAGTTTAAGAGTCTTCTTCCATTATCATTTGTCTTATCATGCTTGCTGTTTTTCCGTATTATGTCATTATATATTTCCTCCTTTCCTAATTTGGCGTTGAAATCGCCCATTACTATTTTCACTATTGTTAACTTCACCGATAGGGTCTCGAAATCGGTTATGTGTATTCATCAAGACCAAATTTTCGGGAACTCAGGATTTGGCAGCTTCAGACATGTACGCGGTGCACTCATAAAGTAAACACAAAATCAGTCACAATCCCATTTCAGCACCAACCAGCAAAACATGGAACACACAAGCAATAATACATTACTACATTAGCATTGCAACTTCTACAGTTCTGCTTACAGGGGGTAGGGTGTCCCCCCGTAGGATCCCACGTAGCATCTAGTAGCTCACCTTTGGCGCCGTGACAGGACCGTCTCTAGTAGTTCTCGTTCAGGGTGAGGTGTTCTTGACAGGGCCGTCTTTAGTAGATCTTGACTGATGTACCTAACCTGTAACTGGTACCGGGTAACCAGTTGTTACCACCGGTCAATGGGTTCAGTTCCCCCATGTCATTGTGAGCACCAACCGGCCTCCGCCAGCCGCCGTACGTGCATTCACAAGGAAAAGAGTGAGAGACAGGCTCTCCACGGGCCACTCTGCAAAGTGCAATGCAGAGATCACTGGCTGTTCAACCAGGTCGAGGTCAAGTCGAGTGATTAGGCCCAATCACCGATCCTCCCAAGCATTAAGCAGCTTAAAACGGAAATCCTGCGCGGTTACACAACCCCCAGGAACCTTGGAGAGCTCACTGGCTCCCCAAGCATTGATACCACAGGCCTCAATCATAAAAACACAGTAATTATCATTACTAACAGTACTACCTCAAGAATACTACATAAACAAAAGCATTATCTATAGCTTCAATCAACAACTACTCATCTCGCTCAATCCCACTACCTTACAGGTAGGCAATACATAGGCATAAATCACTTGTTACGGGCCAATCGAGCTTTTCCGACGAGCATAACCAGATAGATGGAAAAAGGCCTACAGCTTAGCTCAGAGGAGTAGGGGGAGTTCGTGAAAATCGCTTATGGGAGAAAATCTTTAGTTGTGTACAGGACGAGTCAAAATAAGTGGGCGCCACCTTCCAAATCCAGCTGATTGTAGATCCTCGTGGAAGGCCGAGAAGCCAACAGCTTACGGGAATGGAACTTACCTTTATTGTGCCCCCTCCTATATATTTAAAGCTTGCAAAATTCTTACACCAACAAGTACAAAAGACACAATAAGAGGCAGTAAACTTTTAACACACATATATTTAAATTTAAAAAAAATGACAATACAAGAAAATGACAAGTGATAACGCTATAAGTTTGGATTACATAATTTTAATTTTTGAACGTTTAGAAAAAAACTCGCCGCCACTGGTGCAACGGGATTTACGTTTTTCTTACAACTACGTACACCAGCGACGCTGAAGTTCACAAAAATAACACAGAATATAATCTGGTAGTTTTATAATTAACAACTAACACCACATATGGTGACTGAAGGTCGTTTTTTTCATTTATTTACATGAAGTTAAATTTGAAGTCTGCAAGTTAACGCCAGCAAAAAAAGTTTCTTTATCACAACACAAAAACTGGGTTAGGCACAATGTAACGGCGATTTCCAGATGCAGGGCCAAAAAAAAGAGAAGGAAGACAACGTTCTTCGGGGCCGCGTTGGAACGAGATGTAGCTGTTACGCCCCTGTAGAGTGCCAAGTTGCTTTCAACGAGGTCAGTTAACGTTGAGACAGAAGTGAGACTTCTCGGACGACGGGAACAAAACAATTTCCAGCAAAACACTTGCACGATTTCTTTTTTTCTTTTCACCTCACAGAAATCCGAACTAAATCGACAGGAGCAATTATTATCTTTAATTGTCCAAAACCAAGGCGAACATTCTGCTATTATTTGTATATTCGACTTAAGTCGGATTTAATTTTGCTCTACAGCAAACAGCGAAACGGTAAAATTTAGCAGAAGCGCCGCGAAGAAAAAGAAAACGATATTCGAAGTTACGTCCGTCTCTCTTAAGAGTTTAGCTCCGACTGCCCTTTCCCTCGCTGCAGAACAGTCTCCAGCCTAATCTTTTTCTAGAAGGAATTACCACGTGCAAGTTTCGGGAAAACCTTCGGGAAGCAATATTGAAGTATTAACGCAGCAAAAAAAAGGAATTCTGAGAAGTGCTTTCCAGCTCGGCAAATGTGGCTCACAAAGAAAGAAAGCATCGAGACGGGTTTGATAATAAATTAATTTTTGAACGGAAAAATACCAACAAAACTGTAGTCAATACAAAAAGCCCATTAGGCATTACAATTGCGTTTTTAAGCTCTATGGAGCGGCCATTAGATTGTGAGCAATTCAAATAAAGCGGCACAGCTTTAAATGAACATATGTAACACACTTCAGTGCATTTATCAACTAAGCCACACACATTTACTGTTAATTCACTTACACCGAACGCGCGAACTCCGAACCAGTCTAAGAAGCCACCCCTACGGCCGCTTCGGACCCACTACCCTAATTTTCCTAAATCTTACCTAAAAACACCACTCTGCAACGAGTCTCGGGTCTTGGAAAGGCATAACCATAAAAATAATTTATTACACAAGAGGGCTAGTAACCAAAATATTTAGAAAACAACTTTATTGACAACTGTATGAGCATACAATAAATGTAAAAGAATTTGTCCAAAAATATTATTCCTACACTTATTAATTACCTTACCTTACTTATTTTCTCTAGATTTTTCTCTAGATAGATATATTTCCCGTCTATTATCACATTCTTTACTTAGAAATTTAGCCATAGATCTTATTTCAGATAGTTTCCCGTTGTTCTGACAGATGCCAGGGCCATTTCCATTTTAGTGTCCGAAAATTTGGTTGTTGTATTAGCGATGTGTATCCAACATCTTTGGCCAATAGGTCAAGGATAGTCATGCAGCACTGCTGACTGTGACCATATGAAGACAACTATCCTAATCATAACATTAGCTCATCGAACCTTGTAATTCTGAATGCTGATGTAACTTGAATTTAAAAGAAGATCACATTTCTAATTTTTTGCAAGACATTAGGGACACAGTTGTGACACTAAGCTAAGAACAATTTCTATACATAGAAAACTTGACATTGCACTGATGTAACTGCACGCTTTTATTTTTAAAGACTAAATTGCCAATTTTCTAAGGTTTATTAGATTTAATATTTTAATTATTCTTAAATGTTACAGATCAGAGAAATGCAATATTTAAACATTGAACAGCAACCGTCGTTAGGACTTCCCTCACATTGTGATAATGGTGCATATTTGTGAGATTCGTAACTTGCAAATTAAATGGAAATCCATACAAATTTGGAGTGGTTACAACTTTCCAAAGCTCATAAACTGTCGACAAACTGACAAAGTACCTGAAGTGCAGATAGATTCATCTACACGGACAACCGAAATTTTATACAGTCCTTTCATATTCATTCTGTTTTATTTTTGTGGAGATGGTGG
>JABXWE010015855.1:0-12325 GCA_014611495.1 Limonius californicus | reverse complement strand
GGAAACATTGCCTTTTTGTTAATATACAGGAATGCAATTTTAAGTTATCAGTACACCTATACACATAGCATTCCTCAGCAATCACATTTTCTATAGTGATCATAGTTGCAAGTATTTTGTTACATGATTTATCCTAATATGACTAGTTCAAACAAGTCAGAGATAGTGTAAATTTCAAATGCAATTATAAAAATGTTTTCAAACTATTTTAGAATGGACGACAAGTACCATTAAGTCTTTTTAATCGTTTTTTCAAATTTAAATGTAGTTAGCTACAAAAATTCATACACAATGTGAAGTTGGTTGCCTATATTAGCAAGAATTCTATCGAAAAATTCTCAATCTTTATTATACCAAACATTTTCTACAAACCGCGACTACGATAAATAGAAAATGTTTCTAGCATAAAATTTTTTTCATACGAGTTTTTGTAAATTTGTATACATTATTACGTTTATCCCCTAACTCGGGTTACTTTCTGTAAATTCGTAAAATTAATAATCTGTGGATCGTAAATCCCCAACCATTTCTAAGCAGAAATAAGAAGAAATATTTCAAATAATTTTTAAATTTACCTCAAGTAACCGGAATTTTCTTATTTTGTAAGATTACAACTAACAAAAATAAAACTTCATCCATTTGCTACCCTTTGTTGCACGCCTATTTCGGCAGATTGTTTCTGCGTTTCATGGTACACTATTTTTACTAAATATTACTTATTGTAGACATAATTACTATAGTCAAGTTGCTCTTAGGCTGCGTGCACGTCATCAAATTACTTGTTATTTAGTATTGATAGTGGCAATTTTAAAATACTAAAAAATTCTTGAATTTTTGAAATTGCCCAGTTGCCAGCTCTGGGGTCCTCTACTTTTCTAAAATAATCTTGTAAGTTTAGAAATAATAAAACACATAATACACCTACTTAATTGTTAGAATGGTGAAAGTTATTAACAAAGTTACTATACTGCAAATTGTGAAAGCTTTCAACCACTATAAAAGAGACAGGCCAGACTACACGATTTACCATTATAAATCGATTAATTGATATATTTGGGGTAAGCTTGTATTATATCTTAAATATGCAATTGCAAATTACTTATAATTTTAGGTGTTTGAGCGTTCTATAAGGGACATTTTATCACACGGACAGGACGTTTTGAAATCATCCATTTGTAGTATACGCGCTAAAACGGACGTTTTCTTAAATTACACGTTTAGAAAAGATTTGCAACGACAAATTTGGCAGTATCATCTGAAGAATGAACAGGGCGTAAAGAAAACTACGAACTATGAAAGAAAGATGGCTAGATAAACAAAAGGTCCGAAATAGAGATAGCTACGGGAAGACATCGACAAGCTGTATAAACCTGAATATACAGGTGTTTAAAAAATACATTCAGATATTTTACCCACTTATGGATCTCATCAATACAAACAAAAAATTCGTAATAAACATGGGTTCGAAAATCAACCGTTTTCAATCCAAATTATTTACGCAGATGGAAGTGGATAAAACAACATTTGTTTGAGTTTTTGTAAGTGTCAATATTGTTATTGTTGTTGTTGGAATATGTATACCAAAGTGGAAATGGCAGATATGAATATTTCATGTATGGTAAGGTCAATGGTAATTCGTCGCTTGTATGCCGAAGCATTTCCGACACGAGCACTTCCGTGTGACAAATTTTTTACAAATTTTCATCAACGTTTATTCGAAGTTGGGGCATTTAAATTAAGAAACAGTGGTGGTGGTCGGCCTAGCTCAGTTTCTAATCCTGAACGGAACTTAACATTATAAGGAGGATAAAAGAAAATCTAGGTACCAATACTGGAAGATTTTCTGCCGAAACAAATATTAATGCTTCCCTAATTTGGAGAACGTTACGTGAGGAGCAATTGTACCCATACCATATTCAAAGTGTACAGACTCTCATTGTGCCTGATTATGATGCACGTCTGGTGTTTTGCCAATGGGCATTGACAAGAGTTGCTGAAAACGCAAACTTTGTTAGTAAAGTCTTATTCACTTACCAAGCTAGTTTCATAAGAAATTGCATTTTTAATTTCCACAACAGCCACGTTTGGTCAGATAAAAACCCTCATACTATTATTGAATCGAATCATCAACAACAAATTTCAATTAACGTTTGGCTTGGTTTTTTTGGAGACCATATGATAGGACCTTTTTTCTTCCGAACCGTTTGACTAGCCAATTGTATCTTGACTTTTTGGGTAATGCCTTACCATTATTGTTAGATGTACCCCTCATTCATAGAATGAATATGTGGTTGATGCACGATGAGGCTCCTGCACATTTTTCAATCATGGTCAGAAATTTCCTAAACGAAATTTACAACAGCAGGTGGATAGGCCGAGGAAGTCCAGTTGTGTGGCGACTTATATCTCCTGACCTCAATCCGCTCGACTTTTGTATTTGGGGTATTTAAAGTCGTCAGTTTATTCAAGCCCTGTGAATACTTTAAACGAATTGGGAGGACGAATAGCACATGCCTGCCAGACTATTCGTTTGAATCCGGGAATATTTGAAAGAATGCGGCGTTTATTTTTACGGAGGATGCGAAGGATGTGTACAAGTGGAAGGACATGTAGAACATCTACTTTAATTATTTGTAATTAAAATGTTTTATTTACACGGCATTTGTTTTAATGGGCGGGAAAGTTATTGAAATAACAAGCAATATTTATTTTCTTAAAAAAACTCCGTATCTTAAAAACGGTAGATTTTCGAACACATCTTTATCACGACTTTTTTGTTTGTATTAATGAGATCTATAAACAGGTAAAATATCAGAACGTTTGTTTTAAACACCCTGTATATGGACGAGACCTGGTTTCATAGTATAGAATTTGTTGATTCCCAGAATGTGCGAATTACGAATACCAAAACTCCTCATGCATTTATTAAAACTTCCTTTAAGACTGCAGGGAGAATAAAACTGGGTCTCTATTTTTTTAAGGTACTAAATTATTTTATTCAGAATGAAGTGTATATTAACATTTTTTTAATTTTAAGGTCATCAATGCAATGCGACATCAGCAAAAAATGTTCGACCATTTTTGGACGAAGTACCTACACGATGATCCATTCTAGGAAGATGGTGTAACTCTTCGTTGCAGTCTTCTAATGCTCGAATAATTCTTTGATAATCGCCTTATAAGCCGGAATGCAGCGAATTCCTTTCTTCAAGATTTATCTATGACCGTGGGGCTTCTTTTTATGTCCGTACCTTAAGAACTTCGAATTTGGTGTTCATGAGTTCGAAGAAGTAAACAACACTTCGCAAATTATAGAAACTGTATTGAATGCGCTGGAATGTAAAGTTGTAAAATATTTTGACGTAGGCGTTTATTCGCTTGGAATAGAATAAAATCTGTTATTACGCTGTCTTTTTTTATTATTTATGAATTAATAACCAGTTCATTAAAATAAATTGATTGATCAAAGTGAGGTTATGTGCTTCGACAACACGTAGGGTGCGAACTAAGAAAGCAACAAAGAGAAGACACCCTTCATGATCAAAATATTGTTTATGATATGCAACTAATGGTTGCTTTATAAATTATTTGGTTATTTTCATAATTAAAGATCAATAATTTGCCGTATTTGTACACTGTTGAACTACCCTGTATGATAAGATGTATATTATTTTTTACTTATGGACATGTTATCTGAAATATTGCTGGAATCTATTTCATCTTGAATCTAGAGTAAATAAAAATAAAATGTATCTTCTACAAAAACTTTTGTTCGAACAATATTAGTATCTTGCCGACTTTCGCTACACAAAAATAGCGCATGCGCTTGTTCTCAGAACGTTGTGCCCGTGAACACAGAACATTGAACTTGGTTATTTCGTCATCTCTATATAACAGAGCGGCATATAACATATAATACGATTTTATTATTATACGCTGTGCGAAGTTTATGGTAGACTATTACTATATGAGGTTCTTCTAAAAAACAAAAAGATTAACGTTTTTAGAACCACAATTATAAATGTTAATCAGAAATTTGTAGGGTAACTAAACAACTAAAAGTTGTAGCACATTATTGTCTGCATTTGGACATTACAGATATTTTTGTTAGGTATTAATACTCGATGAATCTCTAATGTCATATGTTGTTTAAGTAACTTCGCGACATCTTTTTTGTGAACACAAAGGCTGGTTTCCTTGAAACACGATGTCATCAAAGAGGAAACATTTGGTTAAACAATTTACTAATGGAAAAGTACGCTCTACTACGAGGAAACCATTGACTTTATCAATTTTGCTTTGTTATATCCCCCTTCACTAGTACATACTGTTTAGTTTCAGTAACATAAAACATTGGCTTGTACCAATGGCGTTTAGTTAAAACTTAAAGTGATTTTAAACATTAAATACGAATATATTGAATTGAGCAATATGTATTATCTATCGCTTCGGAACTTCATAGACTTCTAGTTTAAGAAAAACTGTTAAAAATTAAAAATTGTTTTTCCTCTCGTGGAGTATTGTAGGTGCACGAAAAACGTTTCGGAATAACTAGGGCAAAATCCGGTATAGCCCACGCTATTTGAGTGAGTAAATACAGGCCGCATTTATAAAATTTATATGTATCTGCATATTTCACTGATAGCCGATATATTTTTTTTTGTGTGATACTTAGATAAAATGGCAATACCCATTACGAACAGAACCACATCTTTTCATAGCAGGTATATATGTATAGTGTTTCACAACGAGAACTTACGTTATAAACATATACAACGCGGTCGTAATGTGTCCTCTCCCCCGTACTAATTTTTGAACGACTTGATATTTCTTCACAAAATTTTGTGTGCTTTAATGGGAGGTACTACTTTTTAGCGCTTATTTAAATTTTTTAACTTTCACAATTGCGGCTAGGCGCCATTTTGAATTAATTTCTTAAATGGTAATGGGGGTCGAGTGACACCTCAGTTGAAAGGTAGAGTGTAATTCTATATTTTGGGAAAATTTTATAGATTGAAAAACAAATGACAGACATCCAAATTATCTGTTTCTGATATTAAACAAAACATTAAAAAATGTAGGAGGCGAAACAGCAGAAGTAAAACAATTGAAATAATTAGTCTTTCTGTTCTTTCACTTTAATTCAGTTACTTATTGTGTTTGCTCACGTTTGAATATTGAGTGTTAAAACCGGTGATACTAACAATAATTATGGCGAATGTTCGAACTTTGCAGGAAAAAACTGAAACAGTTTTTATTTTGCTGAAGCCAATCGAAACTTTCAAGAAGCCGAACGAATATTTAATGAACATTTTCCCGACCGTCCTCTTTCGAGGACGTATTTAAGAGAACTTGTGCACAAATTTATTAACACTGGAGGTGTGCAAAACAGCAAAAACCCTGGACGACCCACAATTTCAGAAGATAAACAAATTCAGATAGTCGATGGAATGGTAGTGCATTCTCGGCACTCAACTTCACATGTAGCTGCAGCGATATGTGATGTATCGGCGACCACTGTCAAAAAGTTTTTAAGACGGCATAAGTTCCATCCATACAAAATAAAGATTTTACACCAGTTGATTGAAGATACTCCGGATAGACGCATTGAGAAGGTTACGCCCAATTTCAGTAAAAATTGAATGTGTAGATAGGAATACTTTGCGACCATATCGTAGGTCCCTTACTTATCGACGGAAACCTTACTGGGGAATTGTACATGCTGGAAAATCTCATCCATCCGTTAATAGTTGAGATTGCTGGAAATCATCCAAATGAATTTGACATGTATACCATATGTCAGCAAGATGGCGCTCCACCGCATTTTAGTAGACAAGTTCGCAATTATCTCGATGCAACGTATCCTCGACGATAGATTGGTCGTCGTGGTCCAACAGATGGCCTCCGCGATCCCCTGACCTGACTCCGTTGTACTTTTTTTTTGGGGGTATCTTAAATCGAAAGTTTTTCAAACAGAATCCGATTCCTTTTTGGATTTACGACGTAAAATAACAGAGGCTTGTGCAAATATCTGAGTTGTAACTTTCCAGAAAGTACGGCAAGAGATATTAAATAGGTTTTTCTATTGTCAAGAAGTTCAAGGAGCACACTATGAACATTTATTAAAATAGTATTACTATTTAGTTTTTGTTGTATAAAATAAGTTTTGTTGTGTTTTAGAATGTTCTTCTTCTTCTTCTTTTTGGCTTTAATTCTAGTTTTTTCCATAAACTTGATATTTTAAATCATTTGTCATTTTTTTCTGCATGAATGATGAATACGTACTAAAAAGTAGTATTTAGCCTCCCATTAAACCACACAAAATTTTATGAAGAAATATCAAGTCGTTTAAAAGTTAGTGGGGGGGGGGGGAGGACAGTTTACGACCGCACTGTACTGTATATATAAAAATATGCAGCGTCATTTAGGCCAGTTATTTTTGTAACCATTTTTTTCCATCTAAATATGCGTATTTCATAATAATTCTCAAATATCCGAAAAATCTTTATTTGTAAACAATTCTAAAAGCATTTGCAAAATGCGGGAAAATTTTGGGAAAAAAAATTCAGCAGTATAAATGGAAAACAAAATAGGACTTAAGATGTTACCTCGTAGAATGCTAGATGCATTGCTACCTGTGTAGATGCTGCAGTGTTAATGTTCACTATTTGCAAACCATTGTCATGCTTGATTTCCACAACCGTAATACTCTACTGCAACTTTGCCAAGAGTATGCTGTGGCTGATAACGTCAAATGCTTTACTGAAGTCAAGCAATATCAAAAAGGTAACTTCAGAATTATCAATAGTTTTGCTAATATCATTATTATTTTATATTAAGGCCATAGTAATGCTAGGCGCTATCCTAAATCTGGAGAGCCCATAGCATTACAACAGCCGAGGGCTTATGACTACTGATTTTTGGAATAGAAAAAGCGTATTGGTTACTGATTTCCCGGAACATGCTACGACAATTAATGAAGACGTGTAAGTTGGAACCTCAAGAAATTTAAAAGAGCGATTCAGAACAAAAGGCGAGAATTCCTGACATCCGGAGTCGTGCGATAAAACCCGACTGCAAGCGACTGCTCGTACTATGCAACTCATTGAGCAATTCAATTGGGAATTTTTTAACCATTCTCCATACAGTTCCGGCTTAGCCTTCATCAATTTTTTAAGAACCTGCAGCCCGCGACAATCTTAAACCGACGGTAGAAAAGTATGTTCATAATATTAAAAAACGTACTATTAAATATATAATGAATTTATCCTGGGGGGAATGAGCAGAAATGTTGTTAAAAGATGCAGAAGTTGTATAGAAATAATGGAACATAGACGATTTAATATAAAATTTGTTTTAGCATCTTCAGCATTTAGCCGTGCTTCGGAGGGCACGTCGAAGGTAGTCGCTATAGGTGAAGTCAGAGACGCTGGCGCAACCTAAACACTGATACCAGGTTCAACCACAGCCACACAATATATTATTTACTATTAGCATTTTTTTTAAATTTCTATCGAATGTGTACTTTTTAAGCCTGTGTTATAAATTCGTAATTCTTATCTTTCATGTTGATTTAGTTGTGTTACTAAAGTTTTTACATATATCTAGCTTTATATTTTAAAAAATTTCAGCCACAATAATTGTAGTTTTTACAGATAACTTGTCGGGAATAGTTCCTTCAGTTTTGAAATAAATAATTAATTTGTCAAGGGTCATGCAATATGGATATTAACATTCACCTATTGTCTACCACAAATTGCGATGATTTTGACTCTAAAAAATTTTAATGAGAAGAGATATCACATTTTTGTTTTTGGATTGCGAACATTAGTTCCCGCGGAAATGCAGTCCAAAGATTCAGGTTAGTAAATATTCTGGAACATTTATGCAATGAGTAGACGACATCGGTTGACCATATGTTGATGTGAATGTTTTTTACGTCAGGTCGAGCCATGTTTGGTAGTTGTCGTTGTTTTCTTTGAACATTTAAAATTGTTTATTTGATTTCAGAAAGAGTTGAACTAATTGCGTTTTTCTTCTGAGACAATGAATGTACCAGTAGAAGCGCCGGATTGTTCAACCATCAACATGCAGATAAGCATGTGAATCGTAAGTATGTCTTGGAGTTAGTGAGAGAAATGAATCAGTGGAAACCGCGATTCTAGTTCATGTTGTTGATCTTACATTGAGTACATGGTAAATGGCTATTGCATCGGCAGTAATCGATACAGTATTCCACAAATTTTGAAACTCAACAAGTTTTATCTCTGCAAGTTTCATTTCCTGCAAGAAGTAATGAAGACTACTTTGACTATCGTTAGCAATTGTGTGAAACTATAAGTGAACGGGCGATAAATAATTCAAATTTTCGTTTTAATGTCTGTGTTTCCGACAAACGCACTTTTTTGATAAATGGTACACTGAATTGTCATAATTGCTGCTATTAGTCACATTTTAATCCGAGGCTATTTACAGAAACGCACGTTGGTCGTTTTTTCTTACCTCGTAATTTGACTGGCTAGATGTATTTGAATTGTTACAAGAACACATTGATTCAGTTTTAATTGATATTATAGAAAATGATCATTACCTAGGAGATAATTTGATATTTCAACAGGACGGAATTCCTCTACATTATGCAATGGTTGTTCGACAGTATTTGGATCAAAAGTTTCCTGGTGAATGGATTAAAACCCGATTCTTTACCAGATTTACGACAAAGTATAGTTAATAAATACAGTCTAATCACTCTTGCTTCAGAAAGTGCGACGACATTTTCAACAGAACCTTTACCGCTGATTTCAAACATTTAGTACTCTGAATCTTTGCATTTTCTACGGAACTAAAGTTCGGAGTCCAAAAATAAAAACCCTATGATATAGCAAATGCGTGGAGCTTTTAAATTGTATATATCTTTTGATACCCCTTACCATTTACAATATTTAGAACGAAAATCACTCGAATTTTGGAGTTAAAGATGGGGGACGGATATAGCCGTTCTACATGCCCCCCTGACAAATTAATTTGACGTGTTCGGGGGTTTGTAGAATAGAGGTTTAGTGTCACAAAACACGCCTGTTTCGTTTTCGGTGGGCTACTCTGTATATGCAATGTTCCAATTATATACAGAGTGCTGACTTTGAATGCGCTCCATAGGAAAGGTACATGCATTGTGGAATTGTTTAATTTTGTATGGTCTAAGTTGAAAAGTGCAACCGAATCAAGTTGTACATGGAAGTCGCATATATTTTGCTGTACATTTGGATTTTTATAATACTAAATTAAATTTGTATTAATTGAGTAAGTAATTCGAACCGTTGAAGTATAAATGCTTCGTATTTTAAACCAAATCTTAAACTACGAGGCTTGTTTAACTGAACTGTTTGATCAACTTAGCCTTGAAAGCAAATGCAATAGTTTAAATGACGATTGTTAATGTTAGTAATGTTCGTAAGTAACACATTAATAAGTTTCTGGCGTTTGACTTTGATTCTGACTTTTAAAACTTAAGTTTTAAAATGGCGTTTGTTGTTGAAAATCCGTCCAAGTTTGATCAGTGTGCGGTCCTATAATTTTTATGCGCTGAGGGTGTGCAGCCATTGCAGATTCATACGCGAATGCAAGCAGTGTACGGAAATGCATGTATTGCGTATCCAACTATGAAGAAATGGTGCCGAAAATTTAAGAATGGAAAAGAGGGGACTATGGATGAGTTGCCACCAGGTGCACGGTGTACTGCATTAACAGAAAACAATATGGCATGTGTGGAAGACCTTATTAGAGAAAATCGTCGAATTTCAATTGGAGAAATTTCAGAAATTGTTGGTGCAAGTGTAGGAACTGTGCATAGTATTGTTCGTAATCTGAGTTACAGCAAAGTTTGTTCGCAATGGATTCTTCGTCTCTTGTCTACTGAAGAAAAATGTTTGCGAATGGGCTTATTTATGCAACACCTCACAGACTATGGGCAAAATGGTGATGACTTTCTTCTGTCAATAGTTGGTGATGAGGAAACTTGATGCCATTACTACGAGCCATCCAGTAAGTTATCGTCGATGCAGTGAAAACATTCAAATTCACCACCGAAGAAGTTTAAAGCACAACCTTCTGCAGGCAAGGTGATGTTTTCGACCATGAAGGGCCCTTGTTGATAAAGTTTAAAGAACCTGGAGTAAATGTCAATGCAAATCTGTAAAATGTGCTAAAAGAAAATCTTCAACGAAAGAAATGGAGGGTTTTAGAGCATCCACCATATAGCTTGGATCTATCGCCTTGGAATTTTCATATTTTTGGACCGCTGAAAAAGGCGTTAAAAGGTCTGCATTTTGAGTCTGACGCAGAAGTACAGATAGCTGCGGAAGACTTCTTCAATCAGCAGCCACAAGCATTCTATGAGCAGGGTGTACGTCGGTTAGTAAAACAATGGGATAGGTGCCTTAACTGTGACGGTAATTATTTATAATTAAATTGTTGAATAAATTTTTTATAAAGCAAAGATGGGTTTTAGTTGAACACACCTCGTACTTAGCTAGGTATTCACAACTTTTATCTTATTCTTAAACAGGATTACAATAACACACGTACATTATTATTCAATATTTTGTAAATATGATTTTATAAAATTAAAAATGTGATTGTAATTTTTGTATAAGTTACAACTTACACCTCTTCCGCGTACAGCGGAATTCGAATGTCCTTTTCACATTGGGTAGTTGTAAATTGAATAATAAGTTAAATGCATTTGATTTTGGTACGGAATGTATTCAAAGTCAACCTACTGCGGTTAGTAGAGTGGAAAGAAACTTTGTTGTTGTACGACTCAGGATGTGTTTGAAAAAAAAATACGCTCCTCACATTTAAACTACTTCGAAAGCCACCGGAAAAAAGATCTACTGCCTTTAATAACCTTTAGAGTTTCTTGGTCATTAACTAGTGCTTATAAAAAGCAAAAATTAACTTACCGTAATTTACATCGGGCTGCACTGATGGAATTCGCAGATAATCTCGAAAGTTATTAACCGCTACGTCATCCATGGTATTTGTGTTACTGGCTGCGCTTCTGGGCAGTATATGTTAGAAAATGCTGCAACTTTTTCAGAGCACGTATGTTTTATATTTAGGTATCAGTTCACTACTACTTGTTTGAGATTGTGTGTTAACCATAGAGGACGCAAACTTACACTGCTATAGCAGCGTTTTATCAGCTCCTATTATCGTATTATCTCACCAAGGCTGCCAAGTTTTAATTTAATGGAAGCAAACATTATTTTCTGGTTTAATTCTGACCGGCAGGCGACAGTGCGCAAATAGCATTTTCATACTCATGTAGCATGGAAACAAAATCAGTGGCGGTACGATACATTATTTTATTCCGTGAACACGTAGAACACATTTTGTTTACAGGCTGGAATAATTATTATCTATATGCTATATCGGAGGACAAATATTCCTCTGGTGCATGTAAGGTATTAAAACAAAGTATTAAATATTTAAGAAGCATGTACATGTTGTTTAAAAATAATATAATTTACCCGCTTATAGAACTCATCAAGTCAAACAACAAAGCCTTAATCAACATATGTCCGTAAACCAACTGTTTCAGGGACAGAGGCGATTTTGTATTTTAAGCGATAAACTGCAACAATAGGCTTTTCATTGGCCATGAAAAACAAAATTTTAGCTCTTATTATTTGTTTACTGTACACAATTGTATTCCATACCATACCCAGCGGTACAAGTCCTTACTGCTTCTGGTTATGCTTGAAGAATAGTCTTTTTAGATTCATACTGCGCAAAGTAGTAGAAAATCCAAACGTTGCTCCTTATATTTGTTACGGCCAAACGAGCTTTTTCGTCGACCCGCAATAGGAAACATGGAAAAAGGCCTTCGGCTAAACTCAGAGGAGTAGGGGTGGTTCACGAGAAACGTTTAAGGGAGGGAAATCGAATGTAGTTGTGTACAGGGTGTCTCATTTTTGATGTTTTTGCAGGGTATCTCGGAAACCATGACAGATATCAAAAAACTAACTAAGCAGTCTCGGGCTCTTTTTTTGAGAAAATAACAATAACGCAAACAGATCTTTGCTATGGCGATCGGTTAGGGAGCTACAGAGTGATTGTTAAAATTTGGCTATTTTTAAAATTGTTTTTATCTCGGTTATTATTAGGTGTGCAGAATAATTTTAAATTAGTCTTTTGCATAGTTTTTCCTGCAGAATCCATTGACGTCCTCATTTGTTTACTATGGCTTACAGGAACGGAGCAATGCAATAAATTTGTGTTTTTTTAAATGGAACACCCTGTATATTTATGCGTAATTTGTGTA
>JABXWE010015854.1:0-18214 GCA_014611495.1 Limonius californicus | reverse complement strand
ATGATTTGTAACAATGATGTCACTCCAGGTGTAAATAAAAAGTTAATCCCAAAGTACAAGGGACCATATGTTATAAAAAGTGTGTTACCGAATGATAGATATGTCGTAGAAGATGTCGAAGGTTTCCAACTAACCCAGATTCCATTTACAGGAATAGTTGACCCGGGTAGAATGAAGCCTTGGACACGTGTAGATTAAAATGTAATGTATTCTTGTAACTATTGTTTTGATGTGTTCACTTGTATCATTGATATTTTGGTATCTAGTATTTGTTTGTGTATTTTGTTGATTGAGGGACCAATCAAGCGTCAGGATGGACGAGTTGTAGGATTTATATTTGAATTTAAATTTTTGCGCGCCAGCGGTGTCGCAGGCAGTGCCAACCTAACGCTTGACGAGTGTGCCGAGAAGGTGCAGAAAGGCGATCATGGCCGCCGCATTACTTTTGCGAATCGACATTTTTATTTTGTGAACATAATGTATTTTAGTTTTAAACTGTAATAAAGCCTACAGTAAGAACTATAAGCGTAGATGGAATGGGATTAAACGCAAGACAATTGGCCTACGAAATTAATACGAAGTTTATAGCACTGTGTTGACAGCTAATTTGTTTTATTTAGTTATTGTTGTAAATTAAGATTGCTTTGTTAAAAATACAATTTTTGTAAAAATATTACACATAAACAGCTACATATACAGTGTCATCATTTTATCTTGTAATGAGTAGGTAGGCTGCACCTCTGACATGTGCATGAAATGCATAATTAACTTTTCTCTTTGGCTATAAAACATGTTTTTTTACATTAAGTCCTTTGGACAGGAAAATGTCAACTACTGTTTTGTCAAAACTTAATCTTATGTATAAGGTTGTCGGTACGTATAGATTCTTGTGGTAACAACAATTAGATTTAATGAATTCTAATAGAGAGAAAACGAATACGATGTTGACACGGAACAAGGCATTTATGCCTTGTTCCGTGATGTTGATTTTGAGAGAATGTAGAGAGGCGGCCGACTTAGCACTACGACGATATGCACAAAGATACCCGGGTAAATCTTGTCTGCAACCCACCACACACAATTTCCCATTCCGGCTTGCAACCGTGGGATCTTAATGCAAAAAACCTTCTCTGGAATTTCTGTCGTTCGGATTCGACGTTAAAGTGTAGGTTCCCCGTGTTTATACCTTAGCACTGAGGAGGAACACGTGGCAGAGAAGAGGCCGATGTCCAACAGTGGGACAGAAAGGCTGTCAATAATGATGATGATGATGGACAGTTTTCCAAGCCAAAAGTGAGACAACCACACGTCACAACTGCAGAAGCTGAAGCGGCAATCATCGAGCAAGTAACTGGTAATACCCCTACAATCCAACGAACAGTTACAAGAACTGTAGGCTTTAACCAAAGTTCAGTGTTTAACATTTTAAAAACAAACCGGTTTCACCTTTACACATCACATTAGTGGAATACCTTAGCGAAGATGATTCCCACTTCGAGTGAATTTCTGCCAATTTTAAGAAACGAAGGAACTACTGATCCACTGTTTTAAAGAAATATTCTATTTTCTGACGAAGCGACGTTTAGTAATAACGGATGTGTAACTAGACACAATTGCCATTTCTATTCAGAAGATTGGATTCAGCAAGTACACTTTCAGAAAATGTTTAATGTAAATGTGTGGTGTGGTATCACCGACAATTTTATCGTTGTTCCCCACTTCTTTGAGGGCAGTTTAAATTGAGAACTTTTAGAAAACATTCCTCTTTATGTTAGACAAAATGACGGAGCTCCTGCCCACTTCCATAGAATTGTAAGAAACTACCAAGATGAAAGTTTCCATAACAGATTACTTTCAAGAGGTGCAATCCATCCTTGGCCTCCACGTAGTTCGGACTTGACTCCGTCAGATTTCTTTTTGTGAGGTAAAGTAAAAAACAACTACGAAACTCCTGTATAAACCCATGAATTTTTACGTGAACAATTATTGAATCATGTAGGTCAATCGCTAACTCGTGTTAGATATTCTCTTCTGCGGCGGATTGACTTATGTGAACAGGAAGATGGACGGCAGTGTGAACATTTATTACGTTATGTTTTTATTTAATTATGTTATGTGAACACGTCTGTGTTTGTTTTGTTTAAATTATAAGAAATAAATATTGTAAATTACCTCTTCCAAAACTGCATCTTATTTATTAGTAAATGGTTTCATTGTAGTTGTTGTACATCCAACGTAACTACTTAGTTTTTTATTTATTTAAACAATGTAAAGTTTACTAAGATACCTATGTAATACAAACAGCTGTAATGTGAGTAGCTTACCTACATGTTACAAGATAAAGTAATCGCCCTGTGCATGTATCATACAAGGCGCGAAAGAAAACGAGATCTTTGCAACTGTGTAATTGTGATTTAAATAGAATTTTATGTAGATATGTAGGCTGTAAGAAATGCCAGTGGTAATATATCATAAAATAGGATTTGATAAGAAACATCAACATCTAAAATAGTGATGAGCATATCAAAGCTTGTAATTGCACTAAATCATAGTTCCTAAAAAATATCTTCCAGATTAATTGAATATTAAGATGATAAATATACTGTTGTTCATATCTTGGGATTCCTACAAGAACCAACTTCTTAAAAATGTTGATTGCGTAAGTGGGGAGTAGGACTTAGTAAATTAATACCTACGTATTTAAAGTACAATTACGGTCTATTTAACAATATCTTTCCAGTGATTTATTACATACATTCAAAATCATAGCTGCATTTGTATCTTTAATAATAATGATTTTATATAACATATTAATTACCTCTGTTTTTTTGGTGCAAGTGGTAAATTATACATATTTTTGTATTGTTTTTTTAAATTTTGGTAATAATCATCTTACTTATTAAAAGTAGGTTTGTTTTGAATCCCCTACATACCCTATAAATGTGTAACACATTTCCATTAACACCCTGCATAAAGAATAAGGCTGAAATGTATAATGAAGTCGAAATGTTAACATCGCTAACATTATTACATTCTACTTGTTATCTATTTTATTTTTGATATTACCTAAATATCTGATATGCACTACTCATACTGGTATTATTTAATACACAATATATACGATTACATTTTTTTACTTGTTACTCGTTTATGAAAATATAAAATTGAAACTTGCGACTCTTTTTTTTTTAATTTAAACCAGTTCAACAAATGCAATTTGTTATTCATGGCAGGATTACAAGGTACATGAATATCGGAGTATCGAGGAGGGTACATCGTCACCTCTTAGAATTTTGCTGGGTTGAGGAAGTATTGGCTTAGTTTTAACAAATAATACGTTAATACGTTTTAATCATTTTCACTGTCGCTGCTTGTTAAATATATATCCTGCGGTAGTTGTCGTTTTAGCCTGGTATGAATATGTTTACGTCCTAGTTGATATAGATCGGCACTTTCGCGGTTTTGTATATTGGCAAGGAAGTTGATGGTTACTTTTTTGAAGTATTCTTCAACTGTGTCCATTTTCAACTCTCGGTGAAGTTGATTGTTTGAAATAAACCGGGTGCATCAAGCGCTATCCTAAGCACTGTTCTGGAGTACTTGGATTTTATAAAGGTTTGACTTGAACGGGTTTCCCCATACCATGTTTGCATACATCACCAAGGGTCGAATTAAGGATTTGTAAAGAATTAAGGTACAGTCCGTTTTGAGGTTTAATTTTCTATTGAGAATGGGATACAACTGCTTTAGCCGGGCATATCCTTGGTTTAATTTCTGGAGAATATGGTAATTCCAGGATGTCAAGGGGGTGTCACGGTGCACTTCGAGATATTTTGCGGCTTCTTCTTTTGATTTCCATTGTATGGGAGTTCCATTTACCATCATCAAGGGAGGGTTGTTAATTTTTCTTAGCGTGAAGATTTTCGCTACACATTTACTGTTATTAATTTTGAGATTTCATTATTTAAACCATTTACAAATTATGTTGATAGCTATTTGGAACTGACTTATGGCTTCGGCTAGAGTTTCCTCTTATGTCAAAAGAGCTGTGTCGTCCGCAAACATCGCTAGGTTTACTTTAGTTGGTGGAACATCGTGCATGTAGACATTGAACAAGATAGGTCCTACAATACTACCTTGAGATACGCCCGCTCGTATTTTCTTAGTTTCGGAAATTTCGTTGTGGATTTTAACAGCGAAGCTACGGTTATCAAGGAAGGAGAATAATGTTGCTTTTAAGTATTCTGGTAAGTCGAGTCGTAGAAGTTTATATTTAAGCCCGTGGATCCGCACTCCGTCAAACGCTTGGGACATATCGAGGAACATCGCCGTTGTGTATTTCTTTCGTTCGAACCCTTCTTCGATGAGGTCTGTGATTCTTTGGAGTTGATGGCAGGTGGAATGGCCGCGTCTGAATCCAAATTGGAATGATGGTATAGATTTGCAACTTGGTCATTTAGTCTTATCAATATTATTTTTTTAATAATTTAGATAGTGTTGACAAAAGACTGATAGGTCTGTAGCTCGAGATGTCGTTCTTGCACTTTCCTGGTTTGGGAAACATGAGTACGTGGGCATATTTCCACTTAATTGGGAAGTAGCCCAACCTTCAGCACACATTGAATAGGTTTGCGAGGTATGCTATGAATTTTCGAGGTAAGAATCTGAGCATCCTATTTGATATTCCATCCGGACCAGGAGATTTTTTGGTTGGTAGGGATCTAATGATTTCAGACAGTTCGTGAGACTAGTAGGTGCAATGTTATTGTTTGGAACCGGAAGATGGGTTTCAGTGTAGTTTATTACATAGTTTGCGAACGTTGGTGTGCTGTAGTTTAAGGGAGGAAATGTAGCTTCAAGATAGTTTGCGAAACCTGCACATTTTTCTTCATCTGTCACAAGCGTTTCGTTGTTGGCGTTGGTTGTTAAAAGTTCTTGCGGCGTAATAATATTTTTCTGGTAGTTCTCCACATTCCTGGATCTCCTGGTTCAAAGGTACTAATATAGTGCTGATATGAATTTATCTAGTTGCATCCAGTTCCCTTTTAATTTTACGTGATAGGTTGTTCACTACAGTTTTGCTTGCAGGGTTTCTCGTGCGTTGCCACTCACGGCGCGCCACACTCTTTTCTTTGATTACAAAACTTGCGACTCTCAAGTTGATATATCCAGTTGAAATTTTTAGTTAAAAATGTTAATTTGAAATTAATTTTTTTTAGAACTTTGATATACCTTCAATGTTTCGAGTTTAAACTAGAAATTTCAGCAGTATTTTAACTCCTACGTCAGTACCGATTTTTTTACGTGTGTGTGTGTGTGTTCTGTATCTCAAACATTACCAACTAGATTGATACTTACAAAATTTTGCATGCCTACGTACAACAAAAATTCATCGAGTCAAATCAATGGTCGGGCAGTCTTCTGGTGCAAGATCTTGATTTAATCTGCGGAGTAATAGTCGTCCCTGGACTTACGATATTATAATATAAGTCGAAAGGCTTATTGGTCGATATGAGGTTGCAGTTTTTGGACCTTTCCCTGGTTTTGGTATTAATATGATCTCAACTGTTTTTAATTGTTTAGGCCAGTAATTAAGCCTTATTATTGCATTATATATTATTATTATTATGTTTTATTGAAACAACACAAAGGGCACACTTAAACATAAACATTAAAAACTCTTATATCATGATTTATAATATAAATTTTGGTAAATGCTGTATAACCTTTAAATTCTTGCACTGGTTAACTAAACAAGGCAGAGGATACACGGTAGTGTTTTTTCTTATAAAACGTTAAACAACTTTAACAATTAAATGACAAAGTTATATGAAATAAATAACAAGATCTAATTTAGCAAAGCACTTTCAAACGGACCCACTTTTTCACGTAAAAGCACTTGCTTATTTTCTTCGCGTGTTGGTAAAATTTAATAGATGAAATTAGGATGGCACTCCTGCGCTCTGTTGATCTTGAACTTCAAAACGAAAGTCCATCACTTGTTGCTTTTTTCTAAGTTTCTCGCAGAAAAACTTTGGACTGAGTATCTTCGTATTCGTAAAATCGTTTCACAAGGTAATTAACCCTAATATTATTTACTGCTTATTACTTCAGATGTTCAAATATATAATATACCAATAAACTCATAAATACGTTGCATCTTCATAGTTTCTTTTTAAATTGTTAACCCCAAACTTGCTTCACTTTTCAAATTGTTATTGATTCGATGTTATTTGTTTGTTTTAATTTATTTTAAATTAAATTCGACTGCTATTCCAGTTGCAGTTTCAGAATATGATGCGAATATCTCCCAAATAATTAACAGGTATAAAAGTTTCGCTCAACTTGTAAATTATTCCTAACCGTAAAGTTTGTGGATGTTTTACACGTCAAACGCAGATACCAACAAAACATGTAGAAAAAAAAACAACTGAAGTCTACTGACGCTACTTTGATACTCCGCCCCAAATTCTTTATTTTCGGGTAATATACCGAATTTTATCAATTATTCACACAGATAGGTAACAAATATCGCTGATTTGGACCGTAACACTTAATAACATAGTTTTATTCAAACAGGATATAATAAACACACAATTACGATTTTTAATTTACTCGCCAGACGAGCGTCTGTTCACGTTGAGATTTTCATGTTAAGTCCCCGTTGTTTTTTCTTTTCTTACGAGTAAACAAGGCAACATCAGAATTCAAACAAAAAACATATGACTTCCTCAACCAATGGGAAAGCAGAATGAAATTAACACAAAGTAGCCAATCTTAAATATTTAAATAACTTTCTGAAAATATCATTTACATCAAAACTGAAATTATACCCATATTCCTTATTTAAAAAGGAATGTTTCGACCCCTCACGCGGTCGAACAACTATTTTTAACAAAATGCATATTCCATTTAAACATAAATCACCTTAAATTAATAATATTACAATTAATGATTATCAAAATCATATTAAAATGTTCTTCACACCTACATCCAAATATTACTCATAAAAAAAAATAACTAGTGACTACGAATAAGCAAAACGAAACAAAGAATTCAAAGGCTAGACACCAGTTCAACTTAAACAAAATCAACGGAGATGACAAACACTAATTGAACATGACCTTTAGTTGGTCTTAACAATTTATTTTTCAGGTTTAAAGCATAAAATAGCTTTAAGTTATCCAAATAAGTTAATTTTCTATTAGATTATCTTAATCAAGGTTTGTATAATAGAGCAATATATATACATTAAAAGTAAAACTCCTTTCCTTACAAGTTCTTTGATCATTTTTGGTGTTTATCTATGCCTGGTGCTTTTTTGGTACTTAGAAAGGTGATTTCCTGTCTAACTTCCTTTGGAGTAAATAATGGAATCTACTGAATATTTTCTGGAATGGCCTTGATGTCTTGTTCCATTTCCTGATCAGGTTGATTATCATGCGGTGTGAATACGTTCCTAATATGTTTTGCAAATAGCTCAGCTGTTTCAATATCATTGCGTGCCTATTGTCCTACTATGAATCCATCTTGGTGGTACTGGTATTTTGGATTTTTAGCCGATTTTATTGGTCTCCAGACACTGTTGTCGAATAGGTTTAGATTGGTAAGGTAGTCCCGGAATGATTAATCTCTTATTTCGTTAAGTTTAGCTTTAAGTTTGTTGCTGGCTCGATTGAATGATGTTTTATATGTTGGTGCGTGACTTCGTTGCCACTTTGCCCTAGCTTTTCTTTTTTCGGCTATAAGTTTTTTCAAATCTATAGATATGTTTCTAGGTCTCTGTTGTATATCGTTTTGTGGTGTGGCTTGTTGGACTGCGCGCTTAAGAATATCGGTTAGATCTGCAATGGACTTATCGATTTGTTCCGGTGACTTAAGACTTATGTTTTATTCCAAGCATCAATTAAAGAATCACTGACATGTCCAGCTAATCTTGCGTCACATGCGGATATTAACAATGCTATTGAAAATTTCAAAGAGAACGTTACACAAGCAATCCGCAATGCCACTATCACAAATCGACCACGTAGGCACCCTGAATATCTAACCCCTCCACCAGAACTATTTAAACTAATTAAAGAAAAACATAGAATAAGAAGATGGTGGCAAATAACACGTGATCCAGAAATCAAAGCTCGACTTAGCCAATTAATTAGAATAGTTAAAGATAACCTAACAAACATAGACTTCAATCTTACAATAACCATATTGAAAACGTAGACCCAGGGGATCCTAACATGTGGAGAGCTACCCAAAAAATTCTTAGACAACCATAGATAATACCAACGCTTCGAGTTGATAGCCAAGCATATTCAGAAGACCAAGGAAAAAGTGAAGTGTTTGCCACTCATTTAGAGCAAGTACTACCACCTATGAACAAATCAACATAGGCCATATAGAACAAGTAAAACTGGAAGTTGACACCAGTGACCGTAATAATGCAACACCAATTGATCCAGTCTCACCAGCAGAAATTAGCGGGTATATCAAAAAGCTAAAAACCAAAAAAGCCCCAGTAAATGACATGATACCCAACATTGTACTTAAAAACCTTCCTCCAAAATCAGTAGCCTACCCAGCAGCAATTTTTAACGCATGCCTAAGAACAATGTATTTTCCAAGCGCATGGAAACAAATAGACATTTTGATGGTTCCCAAACCCGGTAAGAAGCATAGCGACCCGACAGCGTATAGAGTATAGACCAATAAGCTTATTATCAACTATATCCAAGCTTCTTGAACGAGTCATCCACAGACGTCTCACTAAATACCTAGGGAATCACAATATAATACCTCCAATGCAATTTGTGTTTAGAAACGCTCACTCCACCAATCGCCAGGTTCTAAGACTCACAGAAACTATTGAAAGAGGGTTTGAAAATAAGTTGCATACTACTATTGCATTTGTCGATGTTGCGCAAGCCTTCGACCGAGTATGGACGGATGGGTTAATATACAAATTGCTAAAAATGGACGTTCCCTCTTACCTGCTTCAAACTATACAATCATTTCTGACAGATAGAAGTTTTCAAGTAAGAATTGGTTTTTACATGTCATCCACACGACAGATAAAATCAGGTGTCCCTCAAGATTCAATTCTGGGCCCAATACTGTTTAAAACTTTTATGTCTGACATCCCAACCATTCCCAATACCGACCTAACCATGTATGCCGATGATACAGCGATAGTAGTTCAAAATGTTGACATACAGAAAGCAGCAGAAAATCTTCAAGAAGGTGTAGATAAACTAAGTGAATGGTTCAAACGTTGGTGTATCAAAATAAACGCTAATAAATGCGAATGTAAGATTTTTACGCTCCGCAGACCAAGAGACCCACCCAACATAATAATTGACAACACCCCAATACAATGGAACCCTAAAGATAAAGCTGTTAAATACCTTGGTCTATATTTGGACCGTAGACTAACATGGAGCTACAATATTAACAAAAAACTAACAGAATCGTTTACAAGACTCAGCATGCTGTATACAATTTTAAATAAAAAATCACCACTCAACATAAAATGTGGAATACTTATCTACACAGCAATAATCAGACCAATATTCACCTACGGTTGCAGCATCTGGAGTACATCTAAAACAAACCTGAACAAACTACAGTTTTTACAAAATAAAGTGCTCCGTATCATAACAAACGCTGACTGGTTCATAAGAAACATACAACTACACAGGGAAACCAGCATCCCGACTATAAAAGAATTCATAACTAAGACATCCAGGAAATTCTACGACAACCTCAACCAATGTAGCGGTGCATTTCACTATGAGTTAGGCGCTAAATCAATACGTACAAGACTGAAGCGGAAGCTACCAATTGACTTACTAGCAAGTGACAGTGAATAAATAATCCATAAAAACTATATAAAAAGCAGTGCTCAGACAACACGAACAATAACTTAATATGTAGCACCTAAATTTAGTGAGAGGTGCAAATGGACACCACTAGTGCAATACACAGTGATTACTCCAATTTAACAGTACCATGAATAGCAACTATTGCTGAACTGGTAACAGTTTATTAAAAAAAAGACATGTTTAGTTTTATTGCTTGTTCTATTTTATGTCCATATTCATCCCAATTCGTTCTTCGATTGTGTAGGTTGGGGTTGGTATTTCTGTTTATAACAAACATGCTGACAATTGCAATTATCGGTGAGTGGTCTGATGAGAGATCAGAACTTGGAAGTATATCCAAGTGTGATGCGGAGATTCCATTTGTGACATAAAAATGACACAGTCATCCTCGTCAGGGACCGCAATCCAGTACAGATAAGTACTTAGGCTTTTACTTAGACAGCAAACTAACCGGGAAATAACATATAAATAAAAAGTGAACACAAATAGACTTGAATATAAAAGACATGCACTGGTTATTTGGAAGGAAGTCGAACATGTCACTAGAGAGTAAATTATTATTATACAAAACTACCATCAAAGCTGTATAGGCATACGGAGCAGAGCTTTGGGGATGTGCGAGTAAATCCAATATAATTACAATCCAAAGATGTCAATTTAAAATATTACGAATGATCACAAACGCACCTTGGTAGGTTACAAACCAAACCCTACATGAGGACCTAAATGTACCTTGCATCAAGGATGTGATCAGAGAATGAAGTGGTAACCACCATGAAAAACTAGAAAGTCACAACAACATCCACTACTGGAAGAACGCAATGACAGACGTGTAAAAAGATACTGGCCAACGGTGTCCGGTGAAAATCCCGAAACAAAAATCGCGAATCAAAAATCTCGGAAGACAAAATTCCGAAAACAAAAATCTCGAATGACAAGAATCTCGAATGACAAAAATCTCGAATTGTAAATATCCGTTTCCAATCATAGATATAGGTTTCAGAGAAAGAATTGTAGGGATTAAAGGCCCTGCATCTTCTACACTTTTACATGGCATTAACTGCCAATAACAGCAGCTAAATGACATCACAATTGAACAATATATTCAGGAAAGATATGTATTTGCACAGAAGAAACATTACAGGGATGTGACAGTCCGGCTGCAAAATTGTGTTGCTCGATATGCCGACACCAACAGTGTAGATTTTTTAAGAGGAATTGCCCACAATTTAAACTTAAATGTATAATTTTTTCCACAGCGCATGTCCAATGTATACATTTATAATTAAATAGAATAAAAATAAAATAGTAACTTTTAAATAAAAATTAAATCGAATCATATCAGAGATATTAGAAACCGGCGCAAGCACGGCGTTGCATATTGTTGACTTTTCAGGCTCGTATTCTAACGTGAAACACGCTGTATAATACGTATACAACTTAATAACTAAAAAATCTGGATTATTTGAGATTTTTGCCATTCGAGATATTCGTCATTCGAGATTTTTGTTTTCGGGATTTTGTATTTCGAGATTTTTGTCAATCGAGATTTTTGTCATTCGAGATTTTTGTTTTCGGGATTTTGTCTTCCGAGATTTTTGGTTCGGGATTTTTGCTTCGGGTTTTTTACCTAGAACCCTGGCCAACAGACCTATTAAATGGTTGAAGAGGACTCATTCGATGGAAGGGAACTCATCGTGACATAATTTGACATCACATTAGCCCATAGAATTGTAAATTCTGATTGCTGATTGCTAATAATAATAATAAAAATAAATCTAAGCAAAACCCGAAACGGTAATTAGATATGTTTTTTGGCATATTTCCGAAAAACGAATTTCTAAATTAGCAGTTGGATGACTTCAAAACTAAGGCCGTCACGATTTTTAACTCCTTATTTTAACACTTATATAGTCAGAAATAGTTTATTGAATTGATTTAAATTTGAAAATATATAATAGCCCCTGAGTATTAAAAATATAGTGTGCAAAAACATTACTGTGAAGTAATCAATTGTAAAAATGCCACAATTCAAAATTTCAGAGATTTAAAAAAATATATTATTCGAGTACGGCTGTAAGAAATTTAATTACTATTTGTGATATGATACACACGTAAACACTACTTTTAACTTATTAATGAAGCGAAAATACAATACATATCTCCATATTCGTATGTTTCCTTTATTACTTCCCTACATGTTCAAGACATTTACATAAAGCAAACAGGCAAAAATGCCAACCATTCTGTGTTAAATATAAGTTGTTAAATCAATTCTCCAATCGTATCTATCAAAATATTGATAATAGGGCATAATGAAGTACCCGATTTTAAGTACCTAGCCGCAATATAATGCAATAAAAAAAAACAAAAAAATTGCCTCGGACAATTATATAAATCATATATTGTAGCCTAATATCAATTAGAGATGATGCAAGATTGCAAGATTGAGCTCTTTTTACGGCATTTTCATAATTTGAGTCAAGGCATCTGCCGTTCTACTAGTTTTCTGCTGCCCCGTTTGAGGACCTTTGTCCCTCCCCCCCTTCCGCAGGGCAATGCTTCCTACCAGTTTGAGAAACGCTGGCCTAGGGCCGCCAGGGCCGTCCTAAGATATTTGACGCCTGTGGGCTCCTAACAGTAATGCGCCCCTCTTTATAAGAAAATACACGGGAGCGGAAGTGGGAGCGGGGTCACCGGTCAAGTTTTACAGAAGTTTCAGAACTAGAAAAAGTCCATATATTACCAAGAAACAAATAAAACTATAAAATGTATACAAAATTCAAAGAACCTATACGATCAAAAACAAACTATATAAACAAAAAACAGAAGTAACTTAGTATATGTGTTGGCGGCATGGGTCCCAACGGTTGTATGTCAGTTTCTGGGAATTTTTAAATTTACGGAAGGTCTGGCATAATGGGTATAAATTGTGCCATCGGCGGCCGTTTGTCCCCGCCTTTCAAAGCTGCAAAACTCCCAAGTCACACGTGCAAGCGTTGCGGTCATGTGGGTTCCACACGTAGCCAGAGTGACGTCACATTTCACATACCCTACTTATTTAAGTGAATTTTGGTGCCCTAGATGTTTAAGTTTTATTTTTCAGTTCAAGAGTACGTTTTTGAAGTCCAAGATATAAGGACATAAATGTAAATTTGATTTATGTACCTGTTTTATATACATATATTTTGACTTATGTATCTCATATATATTATTACATCCGATAAGACAAACATAGAAGGCTTATAATTTTAAAGTGCTTCGAATTATTTGCATATCATTTAATTCAACAATATGTATAACTTAATTATTTATTTTCTTAGCTTTTTCGTTGGCAAATTAGTTAATAATATCACACGTATTTAAATAATTAAATAAAAATAAAATTTGGCCCTCTGGTTAAGGTTACCCTGCCTAGGGCCCAAAAAGCTCTAGACGCTGCCCTGCCTTCACTGTCATTTTATCATCAAGCGAACCGTTTCACTCAGTTTAAATCTACGAATTGAAGGTCGAAGAATATTGTTACAACATAATCATATTGTATTTTTGCATCAACAATAAAACGAACTGACGTTATATAGGTACGGTAATATATTTCGCGCTTCAAACATAATCGTAAACAATTACATAAGTATTTTATATCAACCAATAAACAAGCCCGCGGCGTGCAAAAATACTGGTTTTAATTGTAGTTTTAAAGCATATAATTATTCAATGAAACAATTTAACCCATTAACTTCTAATCCATTCATTCTTCGACTTCGCTCAGTCGCCACAGCTTGTTGAACAAGTTAAGTATTAATTCCAGGGTCCACAGTATAAAAAGTATACATTCCATGCAAAATATCATTACAATTTTTGTTTGTAACCAAGGCAATTGCAATTAACGGTTTATTTGCTGACGTAGCGGTCTTTTCCCGCTTTCGTGATCGCGAATATTCTGCCGAACCGGGTAATTCCTGCTGCCTACTGTTAAGTGACCAACGCAATAAGGATGGCCCCCTTTACCACAAGAGATAACATTGTTTATCTGTATCACGAATGCTTCCTTTGTTCATATTTCCTAAAAGATTATTCATATCATATCATGATGAATGTTTGCTAAACATTATAAATTATATTCGGGAAATACACAAACTGAAAACAAAACATATGGCTTTTTCGTGAAACGCGTACTTTGGACTTGATTCCAAGTATGCAGATTGTATATTTTTAGTCCGTTTGTATAGAATAAATTTACATTGTGTATATCGCACGTTTGTAAATAAACTTATGTGATGTAATTATCAAGTCGCAGAGTTTACTCTCGTAGTCTATTACAGGAAAACGTAAATATAAGCGTACTCGGGGAGTTTACTAAAGTATTAGGAGTATGTTTTAATTCAACTTATTTCGGTTCCATATACATATTGTAAAACATTAATAAAAACTAATTTTTCTACACTCAAATATACTTCGGGATTTCCGAACAGTAGATGAATTGTTTCTGGAATCAAGGAACCAAAATAACCTTAAAATTTTCTTACATTTCCAAGAATGAAGTATTTCATTAAGTTCTTTGAGTAGGTGCGATCTACTAGATCTCCGAAAAAGGAGCATATAATTATAGTCGTAAGGACGGGATATCCCATCGTGGGTTTTAACATTAATAGTAGCTGCTTAGATTTGAGATAATAATTATGTCAAGTCATGGATAAGTGGGAAAATAGAAAGTGTTTCATTACTTATTTAGAACTATTCTGTTCTCACTTGCGGATTAGTAACAATAAAAGTAGATATTGGACCTGCATTTTTAATTTTTCGTCAAATGTTAACATTTTCCTGAACAAAATTTGATACCATTATATTAAATTGTGATGTGAAAATGCATTGTCAATAAGATTTCAAATATGTTATTGTTACATATTATATACCCACAAATTATTCCATTGTTGTTACTTCTAATAATACATTAATCATTAGACATTTTATCAGAAACTAAAGTTTCCGAACTAACTGAAGATAACTGAAGATAAACAATCATAGATCACAAGACTGTTCAATGTGCACTGATGAATTAGTATAAATAGCCTGTCAAATTTATTGCATTAGAGAGAGAGAGATTTGTTCCTACCACATTTTCAACAACGTTGTACTGCTACTGCTACTATTTTATTATTCTATTTTAATTATAATTATAAACTACGAAATTCTACAAGTATTTTATTTTTCCCTTGTTGTGCTTTTAATCCATAACAAGAGAGAAATTTATTGGTGTCAGAAGTGCGATATTCAAGACGGAAGAATTCGGCAGCGATCGACAATCGAAAAACATTGGATCAACCGAGTCTTTTTACGTCAAAGCTGAAGTGGAGAAAAATTCGACAACTCTGAAGCAATAGGTGAAGATTTTACAACTGCAAAACGTTGGATCATCCCAATTTCAACCTGTTCGACTACTTTCCTTCCACAACAGTGAACGAGAAAGTCCATCCGAGGCGTTGCAACACCATGAAAATTGTGCTACTGTGAGTATTCATTTTTCAATATTATCGCTGTTTTCTAAGTAATTCGACATGCCTGATCCAAGTACCAATACCAATTCCGACATACATAATTCCCAAGAAACAATGCCAAGTGGTTCTGCTCTAATTACATTATCAATGTCTGAATTATTTAAATTTATCCCCACGTTCGATGGTAATCGAGAAGATTTACCGTCGTTCAATACTAAAGTAAGTTCCGCATTTTCAATTGCTTCTCCCGATCAGAGACAAGTTTTACTAAAATATGTTTTAAATCAAATTTCTGGCAAAGCTGGAGCCCTAGTCACTAATCGTAAATTTTCGAACTGGAAAGATTTACGCGATTTCCTTATAGTTCACTATCAAGACAAAAAACATCGAACTCAATTATTGTGTGAACTGACAAGTTTACAACAAAAATCTAATGAAGCTCTTTCGTTATTTATTCAAAGAACAGAAAATTTATTAAAACGATTGACTTCCTCTATTACCCAAGATTCCCCGGACAACTTACTCGACGGACAACTACATCTAATGAACGAAATTGCCATTTCGAGATTTACTCATTTTACGCAACCACAAATTTCAGACAGACTTCGTGGTACTAAATTTTCCACCCTTAATGAAGCAATCACTATTGCTGTATCTGAGGAATCATCACTTAGAATGATGAATTCAAATCCAAATGCCCATGGAAAACAACCACTTAAATCTAATTTATTCGAGAAACGTTATTGTAGCTTTTGTAAAACAAATACGCATGACACAGACAAATGTTATGTGAAAAACAAATTTGGTAAAGTTATGCAAGTGCAACCTTTGAATTCCCAGTTTGTTAATTCTAAACCACAACAACAACAATTACAAGTGAATTCCCCAAATCCGAACTCATTTCCTAATTATAACGTCAAGATATGTGCTTACTGCAAGTTCAAAGGTCACCACATCAGTGAGTGTAGGAAACGCAAGTTTAACGAATCTCGTAGAAACCAAATTCCACAGATAAATTCTTTAAACTCGACAAATCTCCCTGCAGAAGCCAGTGCAGAGGAGGACGTAACGTTGATCATGGCTTAAATTTATCAAATGTATTCACAATTTCTAGTTCCAACAACAATCTTACTATTTCTTTGAAAACTATTGACAATTTCAATAAAAACAAGCAATTCACATTTTTACTCGACACAGGAGCTACCATTTCCATATTAAAGCTCTCTAAACTAAATTCGCGTTCGAATATTAATTTTAATGAGCAAGTGACTTTGAAAGGTATTTCTCTAAATACAATTACGACATTAGGTTCAATTATTCTTCCTCTTCAAATCCAATACATTACCATTTCTACGAAATTTTATTTAATTAACGATAACACTAACATTCCTTATGATGGTATTATCGGCAGTGACTTCTTATCAGCTCACGAAGCTACTATCTTTAAAATGAAAACACTACATTTACACAATATTTCCATACCCTTAAATTCTCACATAACTAACTCTTATAAAATATGTGCACGTACAGAAGTAATTGTACCAATGCACGTCTTAAATCCTGAAATTAAAGAAGGATTACTACCTCAGGTAAACTCGATCCCTGGAGTGTTTCTTTCTCGTGCGATCACTAAAGTTCTTTCTAATAATTTGTGTTTAGCTTCTATAGCAAATACGACGCAACGTGATTACACATACACTGTTACTTCAGTACGATTATTACCCATTGAAGTAAATTCCCAAATTCTTTATTCTAATTTTTCTAAATCTACTAATTTATTACCAGATTGTTATAATTCCTTTTATTACAACGAATCTTCTAATTTCTCCAAGCGAATTGAACTTTTAAAACAAAATATCCGCACAAATCATCTAAATGTCGAAGAAAAAGAATCTTTGTTGACTTTATGTTCCAATTTTCATGATGTTTTCTACCTTCCTGGAGATTCTTTATCTCAAACGAATGCTACTAATCATAAAATTATTACTACTTCTAATTCTCCTATAAATTCTAAAATTTATCGTTACCCTGAAGTTCATAAACAAGAAGTCAATGTTCAAATAAATAAAATGTTAGAAAACAATATTATTCGTCCTTCTAATTCTCCTTGGTCTTCTCCGCTTTGGGTTGTGCCAAAAAAGGTCGATGCTAGTGGTAAAAAGAAATGGAGAATTGTAATCGATTATCGCAAACTCAACGACATTACAATTGGAGATGCTTTTCCGCTTCCAAATATAGAAGACATTCTTTCACAAATAGGACATGCATCTTATTTTACTACCTTAGACCTTGCCAGTGGATTTCATCAAATACCTTTAGCTCCCGAAGATATCTCTAAAACTGCTTTCTCTACCCCTACTGGTCATTTTGAATACACTAGGATGCCATTCGGATTAAAAAATGCACCAGCAACTTTCCAACGTTTGATGAATAACGTTTTAACCGGAATACAAGGTACCAAATGCTTTGTATACCTTGATGACATTGTTATTTATGCTCATTCGCTACAAGATCATCATTCTAAACTCTCTGAAATTTTAGAAAGATTGCGAACCAACAATCTTAAATTACAGCCTGATAAATGTGAATTCTTGCACAAAGAAGTTTCCTATTTAGGTCACATTATCACGGATCATGGAGTTAAACCAAATCCGGATAAAATTAAAACAATTAGTGAATATCCGATTCCAAATTCTCCAACCCAGGTAAAATCTTTTCTTGGTTTAGCTGGATATTACAGGAAATTTATTAAAGATTTTTCTAAAATTACAAAACCACTTACTATATTACTTCACAAAAATAATAAATTTTTATGGCAAAATGATCAACAAAAATCTT
>JABXWE010015853.1:0-21209 GCA_014611495.1 Limonius californicus | reverse complement strand
GGGGGGGGGGTGCAAAGCTTGAATCAGTGCCTGACTGTAGTGATGAAGTTTTTGCAGTTAGCTTCCCTCGAAACCACTTGGTTTTGGCAGATTTTTCAATATTGCGCCATACGCCGAAATTTCCCAAATCGGTACCTTAAACGATATTTTCGGAATCTTTGGGAAACCGAATATTCGCCTTCTTCAGACGTGCAGTGACTGACACCGCAGACAGCGAAAGTAATTACGTATTGGTAAATTACACTGATTAGGACGCCCGGGGTAATTTGAAATCTGCATACCACTCAGGTCGAGAGGTAGTCCCCGACACGCATACAGGGTGCGTTCAATAAAAGGGGCCAAACATCACAACCTGTTTCCCAAATTAAAAGAACATCTTCGACGAAAGTCATTTTCCGGAGGATGAAGATGTGATGGTTGCTGAGAATGAGTGGTTTGCAGTGCAGGAGAAAGAGTTTTTCTTCTACAGACATTCAAGTTTTGCATTAACGTTATACTAAGTGTGCTAAACTTTTAGGGGATTATATTGAGAAATAAAGTTGTTTTAAATGTTTAAGTCTGTTGCTTCTATGAAAAACTCTGTACATATGTTGCCTACAATTCAAAAACCCATAATTTATAAATACCAAATCTGTTTTAAAAAAATTTATCTTTAATGCTTTATCCAAATCCGAATCTCTGTACCACAAATTAAAGAAATAGTTACCTTGTTGCCACATAAACAAACAAGCTATGAACCTTAATTACAATAATTGAAATTGTATGTTCACACCCAAAGTGGAGAAATAATTTCCCACAGAACATGTTGCGGAAATGCCTCTAACACTTGAGCGAGTTTTCATCCACCTCGGGGACTTGCGGATTAGATTCAATTAGAAACTCCTAATTAGTGGGCCTGTTGTGACCCATATCCTAAGGAGACGTCGCACCTTTTTCTTCCACAATCGCCCTTAATTTGATATTTTTATTTGTATTTCAGTTTGTAATATTCAGATATGTATTTCTGCTAGTGGAATTACATTGATAATATTGGTGTTCTTGTCTTTACTCTAATTTGAGTACGATTTGTATTAATGCTCATCTAATATGTGCATAAAATACCTTGCATTTGCCTTGTAAATATTGTATAACAAACGGTAATGCGGACGAATTCATCCATAACCCCACAAATCTAAATTTGAAATGAATACAATAAGAGAATTTCGACTTCATTATTAACAAGTATGTTTCTGTTTTAGAGCTACATTGTTACTGGTACCGTTGTTGGGGCTCAACTTCCTACTGACCCCCTTCCGGCCGGAGCAAAACCACCCTTGGGAACATGCCTACGAAGTCGTATCCGCTGTTACTGCTTCCTTGCAGGTTTGTGTTTCGGAACTAATTAGCAGTTACATAATATATCTCACTAAGCCGGCTTTGGATTAAATTAGATTTTTATCATAAAACGCACCTCAATGCGTGAATTTATATAAAACGTAATAATTCCGCTCAGATTTTAATCTCCTTAGAGTTGGCATGTATAAGTTAGAAAAATTTACAACAGAAGAAACTTGCAGATTGTTCAACTAGATTATCACGATTTATTTTCAGCAATTTTATCCTAACAAAAGTCGTTCAGGTTAACCTGTATGTGTCTTACTTTATAATTTCAATCAGAAATCCTTCAGTTTGCTAATATTATTATTACATTAAATGCTCTATCATTGATTCAAGCAAAACTAGCCTACAACTTTTTTATTTAACTTGCGTTTATGGAAGACAGATATTTCATGCTCATCAACCTAAACTTAGTATAATTTTCATTAAATTATCGGTCATAATTTATACACAGTTCTTGTGTGGTTACATTTAATTTTGGTAACATAGGAAAGTCAACTTGAAAGCATCAACCACCGCCTATTTCTTTGTTTGTACGAAACTATGTTTCTTTCTGTATTTGTCCAATAGAAATTTGTTTAGGAAGAAAATAGCTCGAAGGCATTATAAGACTTCGACCAGCCAGCAAACAGGTGGTTGTTTTATCAGATTATTGCTGTCCTACTAAGTACTTCCGATTTAGCTTTGAAACGCCATCATCAATAGAGACCATTTTAAATTCTGTACACTTCTAAATGGTAATTTGTAAATGCAACAAATTAATTGGTATCTAAATTTTCACTTGCAAAGTATTCTACATTTTAAACAAATTTATGCACTGTACTTTAACCTTCAGAGTAGATATATATATATATATATATATAAATATATATATAATAATAATCTTTACATAATTTATTATTCAGATCAATCGTATGACGTTCAGCAATTGTACTATTGTATTAATAGTGACACTCTTATATTCTGTACGTTTTTAATTTGCAATTTGTTCATACAACCAATTAAATCGTTTCTAAATTTTGACTTATTAACTGTTTTACAATAGAGTGAGAATTATTAGTTTAACTTCAAACACCTGATTAGGTAAATGTAATAATTTATACGTAAGTTCTTTAATTGGTTAATTAAATGACCCTTAACAATTACGGTGTGTTCAATTGAAAACCATCTTTGCTTTATAAAAATGTATTCAACAATTTAATTACAAATAATTACGTCAGTTAAGACACCTATCCCATTGCTTTACTAACCGACATACATATTATACCCTGCTCATAGAATTCTTGTCATTGCTGATTGAAGAAGTCTTCCACAGCTATCTGTACTTCTGCCTCAGACTCAAACATTTTAACGCCTTTTGCAGTGGTTCTAAAACAAGAAAATCGCAGGCCGATAAATCCGGGCTATAAGGTGGATGCTCTAAAACCCTCCATTTTTTTCTTTGAAGATTTTACCACATTAGCAACGTGAGGCCTAGCATTGTCATGCAGCAAAGCTACACCACGCGGAAGTTTCTCCGGACATTTCCGTCTTATTGCTTAATGAAGCTTGTTCAAAGTTTCATTGTACAAATTTGCATTGACATTGACTCCAGGTTCCTTAAACCCTCGCAACAAGAGTACTTCATGGTCGAAGAAAAATGTTAACACCACCTTGCCTGCAGAAGGTTGTGCTTTAAACTTCTTCGGTGGTGGTGAACTTGCATGTTTCCACTGCATCGACGATAACTTACTGGATGGCTCGTAGTAATGGCACCAAGTTTCGTCACCAGCAACTATTGACAGGAGAAAGTCATCGCCATTTTGCCTATAATCTGCGAGGTCTTGCAGATATAAGCCCATTCGCAAGCATTTTTGTTCATTAGACAAGACGAACAAACTTTGCCATAACCCAGATTACGAACAATACTGTGGACAGATCGTACACTCGCACCAACAATTTCTGAAATTTCTCTAATTGAAATCCGACGGTTTTCTCTAATAAGGCCTTCCACGCATGCGATATTGTTTTCTGTTAATGCAGTACACCGTGCATCTGGTCGCGACACATCCATAGTCCCCTCTTATCCATTTTTAAATTTGCGGCACCATTCCTTCATAGTTGGGTACGCAATACACGCATTTCCATACACTGTTAGCATTCGCGTATGAATCTGCAATAGCTGCACACCCTCACCGCATAAAATTTGTAGGACCGGACGCTGATCAAACTTGGACGGATTTTCAACAACAAACGGCATTTTTAAATCAAAGTTTTAATAGTCAGAATCAAATTCAAATACCAGAAACTCATTATTGTGTTGCTTACACACACTACTAACAAACGTCATTTGAATTATTGCATTTGTTTTCAAGGCTAAGTTAATCAAAGATGGGTTTCAACTAAACAAACCTCGTATATTACTGCACTAACAGTGACACTTTCAAATTTTGTACGTTTCTAAATTGTAATTTGTAAATACAACACATAATTTTATACATAAACTTAGACTTGTTAAGTATTCTACTGTCTAGATGGAGTAATAGATTTATCTCTAAACACCGAATTAAGTAAACGAAGTTATCTATACATCATTTATTTTTACTTATTATGTTTTTATTATATTTTGTGGTGTAACAATGTAATCGTTTGTGGCTGTGGGCTAGGGGTTATCGCGTTAGACATCTACGCTGTAGGTCCTCGCAAGACAATGGCAAACCAGCGAGGTAGAGTGCCTAGTAAATTCTCCCTGGAATAGAAGTGTTTACACTTCTCGTGGTCGGTGCCCACGTTAATCTGTAGGTCCTCTATGTCTGCGGCAGTCTAAACGCGTAACATAGGCATAGGAGAATAGATCGCTACGTCTCGTAAGAGATAAAGCAATCTAAGAAGAAGAAGAAGAATAATTTATACATAGAATATTAAATTGGTTAATCAGACCTTCAATATTACTGCATCAGTATTGATACTTTCAAATTCTGTATATTTAATTATTATCAAAATTTTTGGATTGTTAAGTATTTTAGACTCCTACAGGAAAATCATAAATTTAATTGTAAATACAGGACTAAGTATATGTAATATTGCATACATAATTTATTTAATTGACTAATTGTATAATTCATTGTTATATAAATTGTTGCTTGCTCAGCATTTACAGTCAAGTAGGAATCATAAATTTTACTGTATACACCGACTAAGGTAAACCTAATAATTTATACACAGAGCGGTCGTAAAATGTCCTCCCCCTACTAACTTTTGAACGACCTGATATTGCTTCACAAAATTTTGTGTGCTTTAATGGGAGGCTACTTTTTCGCTCGCACTTAAATTTTACTACTTTTAAAATGGCGACTAGGCGCCATTTTGAAATATTTGCTTAAATGGCAATGGGGATCGAGTGGCACCTCATTTGAAAGGTATTTTAATTCTGCGTCTGATTCTTGAGTTTCATAAACAAATCCAGAAAAAAATGACAGATGATTGAAAATTACAAGTTTATGGAAAAAAGAAGGCACCTGGAAAATTGCGATCTGTTGTTTACCTCGTTGCGGAGAACAATTTTTCCTTATGGCACTCTCCCGTAGCTTCTACCATTCGGCCGCCGGGGGTTTCCAAAGTCGAAACACAAATCGACGTTCAGCACGTGACCACTTCATCGCAGCGGGTCGGTCGCGGGCTCAATCTGTTTGAATAACGGCTCAGGGATGGCCGCGAAAGCGGTTCTAACATCCCCGACGGGGGCGCGGGACGCTGAAACGTAAACGTATAAATCGGCATAAAAAATTAGCCAGCGTCCCTCGCGCCCCGGCCGTCGATGCACCGTATTTATGCGAACTTATTTAACTCGCGACCGACCCGCTGCGATGACGTGGACACGTGCTTGTCGTCGATTCCTGTTTCGACTTTTCCGGGTGCCTTCTTTTTTCCATAAACTTGTTATTTTCAATCATCTGTCATTTTTTCTGAATAAATATTTTTTTGTAAAATTGTGTGCCACTAGATCCCCATCGCCGTTTAAAAAATAGTTCAAGATGGCGCCTAGCCGCCATTTTGAAAGTTATAAAATTTAAATATGGACTAAAAGGTAGTATTTAGCCTCCTATTACACAAAATTTTGTGAAGTAATATCAAGTCGTTCAAAAGTTAGTGGGGGGAATGACACTTTACGACCGCACTTTATAATTTATGTAATTGATTAATCGTATGACCTTTAACATTTCTATTACTGCATC
This sequence comes from Limonius californicus, assembly GCA_014611495.1. Classification (NCBI taxonomy): domain Eukaryota; kingdom Metazoa; phylum Arthropoda; class Insecta; order Coleoptera; family Elateridae; genus Limonius; species Limonius californicus. Next base: position 15,618 of record JABXWE010015853.1, on the reverse strand, counting down.
TAGAATAGTGATACTTTGAAATCCGGTACCTCTCTTAGTTTCTATTTGAAAACACAATAAGTTAATTGGTATCTAAATTTTAACTTGCTAAGTATTCTATTGTCCAGAAGGAATTATAATTTACCTGTAAACAGCAAATTAGGTAAATATAATAATTTATAAATAATTTATTTAGCTGGTTACTTATATGACCTTTAACAATTATATTACTGCATCAACACTAAAATTCTGTACGTTTCTAAATTATAAATTGTAAATACAACAAATTAAATGATGTATAAATTTTTACTTACTAAGTATTCTACACACCAGATAAAATCTTAAAGTTAATTGTAAACACCGGATTGAGTACATGTAATAAGCCATACATAATTTATTTAATTGATTAATGTTATGACGATCAACAATTATATTACTGCATTAATAGTGACACTTTTAAAATCTGTACGTTTCTAAACTGCAATTTTTAAATGCAACAAGTTAATTGGGATCTAAATTTTTACTTGTTAGGTATTCTACAGTAGATACTAAATTTACTACATGTAATAATCCGTACATAATTTATTTCATTGGTTAATCGTATAATTAATTGTTATCTAGATTCTGGTTTCATATATTTTATAATCCAGAAGGAATTATAAATTAAACTGTAAACAACAGAATAGTAATAACGCAGTAATTGCTAACATAATTTATTAAATTTGTTAATCATATGATCTTCAGCAATTATGTAATTGCATCAATAAACTAATACTTTGAAGTTATGTACTACCTCAACTGCAACCTGTTAACACAAGCAATTAATTAATGCTATCTAAATCTTGATATCTTACGTATTATATAATCCAAAAAGAATTATTAATTTGGTTGTAAACAGCTGCTCAGGTAAATGTAATAATTCCTATGTAATTTAATAAATTTTTTAATTATATGACCTCAAGCAATTATGTTCTTCCTTCAATAGTCCAATACCTTCAAAGCCAGTACCTACACTTCTGAATTTCAATTTGCATATACAACAAATTAATTGGTATGTAAATTTCGATTTGTTAACTATTCTACACAGACCAGATTAAGCAAATGTAAGAATATATTCATAATTTATTAAATTGTTAGTCATATGACGTTCAACAATTATGCTACTGCGTCTTTGTGTACTATTTCCAAAATGAAAATCTTCACGTGCTGGATATGTAGAGCAGATGGATTCATTATAACCTCTAATTTACTTCCTCGCGTGTAACGTAATTACTGTAATACACGCAAAGTTTGGTGTGAAAGTACACCCTATAAAACTTTGCTGAAATTGGGCAATCTGAGTTTGTAGAAAAGTAAAGCCGGAAGAACTTTGTCATCTATATTTTACTGAAGGTTAACAAGACCCCTTGTTATAATTTACATGCACATAACTTCACCTTGTCAAATATAAATGCCTCATTTGAGTTGATACGAGTTTTATCATCTTTGCAAATAACGCAACATGCGTCATGGCAAATAAGTTATAACGTGTTTTAATGTAGACGATTTATAAGTAGTCTAGTAGAGCTTACCTACAGGTTGCTAAGTTTCCAGCTTAAGGACTCACTTTAAAAAGACATTACAACTATTTTACCAAGTTGCGATTACAAAGCGGGAAATAAGGCAACATACAGGGAATTTTTCTTTTTAGTATACATTGCCTATGTATACTTTTAAAAAGAACGCATCAATTACGCCTATTATGTAGACAACCAACTATACAGACAACTAAATAATGCTGTGACCAAAACAATCAAATTAATTCAATGTTAAAAAATAAAATTAATCTTTATTTAGTGTTCTTGCGCTTTTTTATACAACCATGTACAGTAAAGACGAAAAAGTGGAAATTCTAAAGTGGCATCAGAATGGTAACAGCTTAAGAACTGTGAGAGACTTATTTTCAGTAAAATATCCAGAAACACCTATTCCTTGTATTCGAACCATACAAACAATTGTTAGAAAATTTAAATCAGAGGGATGCGTAATAAAATCCCATAAAATAAGAACTAAAAGTAATCACGTTTTAACCGAAGAAATGAAATTAAATATTTTATGCTACATTGAAGAAATCATAATTAATAGTTACAACAAAAAAAAATGAGGCGGCCGTAGGCTAGAGGTTAGCGCGTTAGACTTCTACGCTGAGGGTCCTGGGTTCAATTCCCAGTACCGGAACATCGGATTTTTAACGGCCGTTCTCCCTCGCAAGGCAATGGCAAACCAGCGAGGTATTATGCCTAGTAAATCTTCTCTGGAGTAGAAGTGTTTACACTTCCCGTGGTTCGGAGCCCACGTTAAGCTGTATGTCCTCTATGTCTGTAGCACTCTAAACGCGCAACACAGGCATAGGAGAGAAGATCGCTACGTCTCGCAAGAGATAAAGCACCCTAAGAAGAAGATAACAAAAAATAATAATTAAAAAGAGTTTGCAATGGCCGGGAATGGAACCCGGATCAACTGCTTGGAAGGCACCTATGCTGACCATTACACCACTTTGCTGCTGATGTATTTTTGTTGTACAAAGGAAGTACAATGTTCACGGACATTACAGAAACACCACCCTGTCGATTTTTGTATTTAACAAACAAGTCATCATTTGCGTCCTATATACATGGTGAAATACTTATTTAATACAAACACTGCATTAACATAACCTTCATACTCAAATAATTCACAACTACCGTAACGTTTATTTTTGTTTTTCAGTTGTCGGTATAGTTGGTTGCCTACACAATAGGCATAATTGACGCGTTGTTTTTAAAAGTATACATAGGCAATATATACTAAAAAGAAAAATTCCCTGTATATGTGGAAGGAAACAAGACAAAAAAGGAAATTCTATATATGTAGCAGCTGAACTTCCTTCCTTTAAGAAATAATTTTTAAATTATTGTTTTTCTTCTAGTGCAAATTTTATTCGTACAGTTAGAGCAAAGCAGTGCATTTTCGATAAATTCTCATTTTTAGTAAACTTCAATAATGGTAATGATGAAATATGTAGAAAAAATAGACTGTTTATTATATAACTATCCGCAATGTAAAATGAATGTATTCATGCCAACAGTCAAAGAAAGCTGGCAAATAAATAGAAAATCTTAGAAATTCCATAACTTTAGGTGCGAAATAAGAAAATTAGGTTTACACTATACGGTTGTATTATTCGAACACAAATACCTTTCCTACTAATAATCTACGTGAAAGAACTATGTCAGCTGAAGTCGTTCTTGCTTGATCAATACCATTATAATATCAATAAAGTACCAAAATGACCTATATCTCGATATAGGTTATGTGTTGATAATTATTATGATATTCAGTGAAATAACTGAAAATAATGGAACTTCGTTTGGATTTAAATTGCTTTATTGAAAATGGCATTTTAATCAATGGTCTAATTATCATGCTGTTTTCACAAATAAATCAATGTTGACTAATATGATATTCTAACAGTTTACAGTCTCTTAATAACATTGAAGGAAAAGCTTCATACGTAAAAAAGCAACTTCCTGTATGATCTCAAATACTCCTTTTACTTGGCTAGATGGTGAGGAATTGGAGCGCCGCGCCAGACTAATGCTTTTCTGATATTTGAAAAACTCTAACTTTGTTAGAAACTTTTCTCACTGCATATGTTCAGAAATAATACTCCTTCTATTTCTAGAAATGAAATATTCTATGGCATTGCTCGTTATTTAGGGTCATAAATATTTTGAAGGGTGGTTTCAAGTTCTATCTTCTAAGCGTTTGCGATACCTAAATTTTTACTGGCGATATTATGAATCAGAGACACATATTTGGTATGCTTAGCAGTTTACTGGCTTAAGTAAAACTCATTCAACTTATTCAAAGTTTAAATACTACGTATTAAGAAGCAGAAAAAATCCTGATCTTAACAGAGGAAATCTGTCGCGTCACATTGCCACTCTAACTTGAATAAGAGGAATTAAATACAAGCCGGGGTATACGGTACTAGCAAGATGGCGCTGCTACGCACTTTCATGTAAACCGTCAAGCATATTAGACAGACATCTCTGATTCGTAATACCTTCAATAAAAATTTAGATATCGCAGTATCTTGTGATACGTAATTTACGTTATCTAGTTTTTGATGGTAGGCCTATACTCTACCGTGAATCACCCGATACACTGACTAGCTGTCCATTGCGCGATCCCCTTTTGGCCAAACTTTTTGTCGCGACCCTGTCCTTACAGTACTTCACTCCATTCAGAATCAGCGGCTAAACGGCCGACTGACGCCATCTATTGCGAAGCAGCACAATTTATTTATTTGTTCTCCGTGTTTCCAGAAATTACCATCATATTCGGCAGGATGCTAGATGGCACTGGAATAATCTGGAAATCCAGTTTGTTTTATATAAGCAGCGGACCGCGATGAGATTAGTCATCATTTTAAAGATTGTTAAAGATGGATACATTTTTGAAACGGTCATTAGGAACGCATCTGGCAATGAGAAGAATACGAACAAATATAGATTATGCAGCGATGAATATCTCAAATATGATTTTACCGTTACTGTTCAGAAACCCCAGTACGTACTTTGTCAAGAAGTGTTGTCAAAAGAAAGTATGAAGCCCTCAGGGCTATTTTGACATTTAAATACCAAACATCCAAACAAAAAAGAAAAGCCTGTGGAATTATACTTCTCATTACAGATGGACCTTTCCACAAATATTTGTAACTGTAGCTAATTTATAGCGTTTTTAAGATACAATACATGGACATGGTGTTACAGAAGATATTTTATTTTGTACTCCATTAGAAGTGAATACCACCGGAAAATGTTTATCTGACACTTTCGTGTAAAGTACGTATTTAAATAAAAGAATGGTTAAGAAAAATGTGTTGCTATACGCATCGATGGCGCCAAGGCTATGACAGACATCGATTTGGTCTTATTGTCAAATTAAAAAAGATAATGCCAAAAGCATTGCAGATTCGTATTTTTCGAAATTTGGTTTAGACTTGGGTTCTTTATACGCAAGCCTTTTTTATCACACTGAAGTAAGATGGTTTTCGAGGGACAACGTCTTGAAAAAGGTTTTCCAGTTAAAATCGGAATTTCTAATTTACCTACAAGGTGAGAAACCTGAATATAAGAGCATATTTTCCAAATCTCTTTGGATTTTTAGGCTTGCTTGCTGATATTTTCGAGCACTTAAAGACTCTGAATAACAGTTTGAAATGGTGCGATATAATAATGACAGCCACGGACAAAATTAACGGATTTATAAAGAAACTTGATTTCTGGTCGACTTCAAGTGCTTTCAAGACTCATGGAAGACTTAGTTAAAAATGAAATCTGATCAATTCTGAGCAAGTGTTTTCAGATATGCAAGTTAGTAAAACAATTCAAAACAGTTATGAAAATCACAGATACTGAATCCGTTTTTAAGCAATTCCATTGAACAATCTGAAATATCGACAAACATGAAAGAAAAACTTATGCAAATATTATGTGATGGTATGTTCAAATTAGACTTCTTTTGCCAGAGCGTAGATTAATTTAGGACCAAAAAATGCCACAATACCGCGAGCTTGCCGACAAAACTATAAAGTATTTAGTGCCATTTGTCACATCATAGTGTGTGTATCGCGTACAGAGCCCAGATTTGAAAACCAGTTTCTGAAAAACAGACTCATACATCACGTGGTTTTACTTTGCAACTTGTTCTTATATTTACAGTTATTTAAGTTAATGTTGTTGCATTTATTGAAAAATGTAATATTTTAAGTATAAATTATTTTTGTTTGCTTTGTGAAAGACAGACATAAATGAATTGAAAAGACATTTTGGTTTATTTTGGAAATCCTCCCGCAACCCCTGGAGGATCGCGACCCACACTTGCTGGTGGTGACCATTTTCTAAAGTTGCTTTCACTATACTTTCATCCTTATTTACATCTAGGTTCTGTCTTACTTCACTTATAAATCTAAGACCCGGTATTCTTTATTTTTTCTACATTTCTCACTTGCTTACAAGCAATTTAAGAAATACGTGTATTGGTATTAAAAAAATGGGGATAATCCGGTTTATAAGCGAGTAAAAGCAAGTTGTACAAGAAATTAAATATAGTGAAGAAGTACGTATTGCTGAAGGTTGTTAATAAAACTATTGCAGTTTTTATATTCGTTAAAAAACAGTCTACTATAAATCATACGCCGAAAGTGACCAACAGAAATAAAATGACTATAACCATCGAGAGCCACTTTATACAAGTTTTACTATATTTCGTACTATATTTTGAGTGTTTAAATTGCAATACGGCTGTCATATTGATAACCAATGTATAACGATAATTGTAAAAACCAATATTACATTTTTTTTAAACAGCCCTGTGAGCCTTTCTACGGGTGTCATTTTTTAAAGCAAGAATCAGATGCATAATATATTAACAACGTAAGTTGACGGTTTGGAATGCAACCTGGTTGGAAACGTGTCTTGGCCTATCTGCGACGCTGTCAGTTAGCTCCGAGATCTCGAATCCCGCAGGCGTTATACTTCAGTAGCCATATCGATACTCAATTACGCCTATTGCGAGGTGCGATGAGTAATTCGTTTTTTAAACGCAAAAACATTCGCACAGCTACACTTCATAAACAGCTACTTGGAGTGTATTAAATAGGTGTAATGAACGCGGCAAATGTGCCAATATGGTGTCGGTTATTTAACGAAAGGAGAACAAACGTGCATGATGAAGCAAGATCTGGAAGCCTATCTGCCATCACCGAAGTATTGAAAACTGTTGTTAATGTTTACAATTTATGAGCTTGGTGTGGCTTTGCCTAATGTTTCCCGCTCTGTTGTTTACGAAATTGTCTGTGAACATGTTCATTACCAAAAGATGTGTGCGAGATGGGTTGCAAAAATGCAGATACCATAGCACAAACAGAAGAATGCCTATTTCTGTGCCATTTCTTAAGGCTGATCTAACCCAAGCGCAGATTTCAAATCTGCCCCTTTGTTTTGGCTATAACGCAACCAACACTACAGCTTGTCTTACTTCTATATTGCAGGGGTTGAACTGTCTACCTGTTTTCGTACCCTTATTTTACGACTTCAAAGAACGATAAATCAACGTGGGCAATAAACAAATAGTAAACGTGCCTTGTGGTAGATATAATAATGTTTTTTCACTACTAGTAATATGGCGTAGCATTTTGACACATATTAGAATGCCGTGAAATTCAATTTCTCTACCTTGGCGCAGTGACAGGTAAATAATTTTTCATTATTAACCACTGGTGTATAATGAACAAATTTATATTTTTTGAGTATCCTGTAACAATTTCAAAGAGAATTTTGTTATAGCACGATCAAGTATTATGGGGAAATTCTATTTAATGGTATTTTATGCATTGAAATCGTTGTTTAAAACAATTAATTTAATTTTAAAATCTTTGATATATTTGAATATACGTTTTTCGCGTCGTAACAAATGAGAAGTGTGTCAATATAAATTTCGCCGATGGCAGAACAACGCAACGTTAAAAAGAGAAAATTGTTAATAATTTCAGTATTTTAGATGAAACGGGTGCTTAAACACCAATTTTTGAATGCTATGTATGCTTTCATATAAAGATCTTTCGATTTTTCAGGCAGTAGCTTATCTGTTACCTGATCTGCAATTTCCCGCATTTCTGGCGGTGTACAGTTTATAGCTTCGCTCGTCATTTTAACAAAGCAGCCACAAAAAAACTTACTAAAAGACTCAAAAAAAGTATAATAAACTTTAATGTCAAACTTTATTAACCATTTTCAAACAACTGTCATACCAACAAAACAAAAAACTGCCATTTGTTTTATAATTTGAAATAAATACAGGTTTATGTTAAAATAGTCATTAAATTGACAATTTATAAAAGTTTATGTTACTAGTAGTGAAAAAAAAAGTATATACACCTCGGTAGAAAAGTCTTATAGCCCTCGGGCCTTACATCCCTCGGCGCTACGCGCCTCGGGATCTAAACTTAGCCCTCGGGCTATAATAGTAGACTTTTCTACCTTGGTGTATAATATACTATTTCAGTATTGAAAATACTTAACCACAATAATGCAAAAATTACCAAGGAATTTAATTTAGAAATGCCATTAAAAAGAATTATTATTAATCATACTCAATGTTTATTTTGAATTTTGAGGTGTTGGTAAAATTTTATATAGCACCCGTTAGAATTTATCCACTTAATATGATTATGTAATATATTCACCTCTCGAAGAAAGTACCTTTTCCTCCAGGCCTTGGGAGGAGCAGATGCACTTTCTTGCTAGGTGAACAAATAGCTATTACATAATTTTTTATTAGTATGTACTTTATATTTTTAAAAACCTAGTACGTTGTTTTCATTGAAGTTTTTGTTTCTTGTCAAATTCCATATCCATAGATGTACCATTTATGTCTAATAAATTGTACAACAAATGTTCTGACGTAGTGGCAGCTATGATCGGAGCTAAAACTAAAAAAATCTGATTCATGGGAGTGCGCAATAAGTACTGCAGAATATGTGACAATGAGAAAGACAAAACTGATCCAAACCCTCACATCTGTTATAAAAACCATAATGAGACTTCTACGTCAATGGACGCCAACGTTATAGTAGAAGGATTCAAAAAGTCGATCTCAGAGCCGCACCAAAAACAATTATTAAACCAATTAAATAGACAAGTCAAACTGGCCCTCGACACTCACATATAGGAGATACATAGAAGAGCTACAACCCAAGGATCCCTCGATGTGGCAAGCAACAAGACGAATTCTTAAAAAAGCGCCCACTCCAACACCATTAAAAAATAATGATACCATACTCACCACAGACGAAGAAAAAGCTGAACATTTCGCAAGCTATCTAGAAAAAATTTTCACAACTACAGTTCGCCATGATAATATGAATACAACCCAGCACATTAAGAATCATATTGCAGAAAACACACCACACTCAGTAGGAATTATAGAAGCAATTACACCAACTGAAATAGCCAAATATATTAATAATCTGCCTAATAAGAAAGCTCCTGGACCTGATCGAATTCCAGATATTGTACTTAAACATTTTTCAAGAAAATCCACGTGCTATCTAACCGCAATATTTAATAGTTGTCTCAGAACAGGTTATTTTCCGGTGTATTGGAAAAATGCACAAATAATAATGTTTAACAAACCAGGAAAGAGTCCACTCTACCCTACCAATTACAGGCCCATTAGCCTCCTGACAGCATTCTCCAAACTCCTTGAAAAATGTATTTCGGCTAGATTAAATTCTGAAGTTAACACTAAGAACACAATCCCTACTTTCCAATTCGGATTCAGAACTAAACACTCGACAAACCATCAACTCACAAGAATCGCAGAAATTATTGAGAGAGGCTTTGAATCTAAACATCACACAGTAGCTGCCTTCATTGACATTGCCAAAGCACTTGACACAGTATGGACACTGGGACTGATCTACAAAATAATGATTATAAACCTACCAAACTACTTGATCCTAATCCTGAAATCATTTCTTGAAAACAGGAGATTTCAAGTTAGGGTAAATGCCACTTTATCAACCGTAAAAAATATTTCAGCTGGAATTCCCCAAGGCTCAATATTGGGACCTATCCTATATAATATTTTCATGTACGACATTCCTCAAATGCATAATTCGTCTATCGCAATGTATGCAGACGATACTGTCATTATCACGCAGAATGAAAACATAAATACCGCTGCACATCGTCTTCAATCTAGCATGGACGAACTGGATGAATGGTTGAAAAAATGGAATATTTCTATTAACCCCACTAAATGTGAAGCCAAAATCTTCACTCTAAGATTCCCTGCTCTTCCACCAACTATCGTGATAAATAACCAATCCATCCCTTGGAACCCCGCGGACCAGGGTGTCAAATATTTGGGAGTGTACTTAGACAAGCGATTGACGTGGAAATTACATATAAACAAAAAACTAAACGAGTGCCATTCGAGACTTAGTCAACTATACCCCATAATTAATCGAAATTCCCCGTTAAAACATGAATGCGCCCTCCTCATATATACATCCCTTCTAAGGCCAACAATGACATACGCCTGCACAGTATGGGGAGCTGCTCCAAACTCTACAATTAAAAAATTGCAAGCATTCCAAAATAAAGTTCTTCGAATTATAACAAATGCCCCTTGGTTCGTCCGCAACAACCAGCTACACAACGAACTGAAAATACCTCCTATACAAACATTTATTAAGAAGTGCGTTTTAACATTTAATAATAAACTAAAAGAGTGCCCAGGTGCTGTGAGTTATTCACTAGGTCAAAAACGAATTCACAAACGCTTAAAGCGTAAACTGCCCCAAGACCTGCTCTCGTCTGATGATGAGGAACTCAGCGAATGAGGATCTCCAATGGAGCCGACCTCTCTACGTTAATATTGTGAAAAGTGTAATCAATGTGAACATTTCTGTGTATAGCTATTATAGCTGATCCGGAAGAGCAATTATTAAAAAAAAAAAAATAAAGTCGATCTCAATGCACAATTTAATTTATGGAAAGAATTGCCGATGGTGACAGCAACGTGTACAAAAAAAGTATTGTTAGCTGCACCATATGGACCTCAATTCCACGTAGAAAAAATCGAATGCAAAAATCATGTATTGAGAAATTACATGACTAAACTGACCGATTTAAAAAATAATACCGCATACGACATTGAACAAAGAAAGGTTTTGGGGTTAAAACTGGAGAAACTGAGAATAGGTATTAGTTCAGCCATAGTTTTCTGGACTAAAATTTGATGGTATAGCATTCCCAGAGAGAGTAATGCAATTAAAAAGGGATATAGAAAACGGACCATTACATGTGTTTGGAGATCATACGGAATGCATTCGTAACCAAAGCTCTTTGGCACCGAAGAAAAAAGAATTTTGAAACGAGTGGTAGGAGAAGCAAATGCGGTAGAAAAGCTAAAACAAAATAATTTTTACAATGAGATTGTTTCGCGCAACAGGAGAGTGGCAGATCATGCGTGGAGCTTGTTGCATAACGTCAACAACAATTTGGCGGAATGGTACAACTCTATTGTAGGAAAATTTGTTGGTGGAAAAAGGGTAAACTTTTCGTTGAAAGGTGGGTACACAGCAAGGTGTAAAGGTGCTGCTTTGTCTTTTAACAGCAATAGTGGTTCCTACGAATTTCAAAAGAAAATTTTGAGAAATGGACCAGGCTTCTACACACAAAAGCATTGCAGACAAATAGCAAATTAAAAAAAAGCAACGCTTGCGAAAATACAAATGCTCGCAAAAATCATTGTTGTTTGTTGCATTATTTACATCAATCTCTAGGTTATAGCTTTATATTTTTTGTTTTTTTATTTCTAAGACCATTTGTCCTACTAATATATTAATTTTGAATATATAATGGTATTTTTTTGTAAAATGAAAAATAAACATTTTTTTCTCTCTACTAAACTAAATTCGAAAACATAAATTTGTTAACATTTCAAAGCCAACTAAAACAGACTTTTAAAAAGTACTGCACGAACGAAAATAGTGATACCAAAAAATTTGATAAAAAAAAGAATAACCTAAATAGTTTTAATAACAGAAATAGGTACATATGTATTTCAAATCAAGCAAAACTTTCTATTTTTTCGTCATTTTTTCGTAAAATCAAAAATAAATTTTTGTTCCTCTTGTAAACTGTATTCGGAGACATACGGTATATACATTTTTTTAAAATACATAACAATTGCATAGATATTGCCATGAATCTAGTAAGACTAATTATAAATTTCTTTTATTTGTTAGTTTGCAACTTTTTGAATTCAAAGACACATTTGGTTTGTCAATACATAAAATGTTCCATTATGGCCGGGTAATAAAACGATTATCTACCCATCACCGTAATAAAGTTGGCTTGCACCGAAGTTTCTACCTGAACAATCTACAGCGCCTCTCGCGGCCAAGTTGGAGAACTAAATGTGCAAAATATACAAAAATGACATGTGATTATTTAAACAATACCCCTTTTTTTTAAACTGGTTATTATTGATTTATATCAAGTACATCATTTTACACATGTCTGCTTATTTTCTTTTCTAAAAGTGTCGCAGACATGAAGATACATCGTCCTCTACGTTCTTGCTTTTATTTAAATAAATAATTTTTTCTTCGTCTTGTTTTAGATTCAGCGGGCTAGGGAATAGTATTATTAATGTTAATCCAAAAAATCAAAAGGCTATCTTTAGATCTAGATACCAAAGAATGCAAAAACAATAAAAATAAAACGATTGCGGTCTACTTTTTACGTGATGCATTTTTTTTAAATAATGAAACATATTCAGCGGGGTAGATATTAAAAATACGCGTAATTTGATGTATGATACATATAATAAAAAAAATGAATTACACCCAAAAAATGAAAAAATAACCAATTTTGGCCGGGAGGATCAGCCTTAATCGTTCCCGTGCAGAAAGGATGTATTCTTAGATCGCGTAGTGACTAGAGATGAGAGATGGGTGTCTTACTATACATCTGCAACTAAGCGGCTACTACCCAAATTCTTCGACTAAACCCATGAAGTTCAAACAAGCAACCATGAAAGTCGTGGAAAGGGTTTTTGGGGGCCGGAAAGACATTCCGATAAATTGCCTACCTCGAGAAAAAACCATCAAAGCAGAAAGTTACTACAAAACCTTAAAAAGATTACGGCGTACTGTACAGAACCGTCTGGGTGACCTGCTTACTGAGGGCGGTCTAGGACGTTTTGGCGCGGCCGATTTGGCGCGGCCGATTTGGCGCGGCCGATTTGGCGCGGCCGGTTTGGCGCAGGAACGGTTTGGCGCAGGGACGGTTTGGCGCAGGGACGGTTTGGCGCAGAGACGGTTTGGCGCAGAGACATTTTGGCGCAAATATATCTTAAAATAGTTTATTCTATAACAGTTTTGTGTTGTTAATAAAATTACTGAATTATTCAGTTTTATTAATAAATCCAATTGATGAAACAGCTGATTTATTATAAATATCTTCACCAAAAGCATTCTAGAATATCTTTTATGCAACAATATTGTTGTATTTATGTTATACAGTCAAAAAATTACTATTTGCAAACCTCTGCACTAACCCAAGTAGCACACAACATTTATAAAGCATTATAAACAAATATTAGAAAAAGATAAAATGTGGCGCTTTTTGTTCTTAAATAAATATTTTCAGTAAATATTTTCTAAATATTTTGTGCAAGATTTATAAAAGATTATCTCTTAATGTCCCTGCTCCAAACCGCCCTGCGCCAAATCGTCCCTGCGCCAAACCGTCCCTGCGTCAAAACGTCCCTGTGCCAAATCGTCCCTGCGCCAAACCGTCCCTGCGCCAAACCGTCCCTGCGCCAAACCGGCCACGCCAAACCGGCCGCGCCAAACCGGCCGCGCCAAACCGGCCGCGCCAAAACGTCCGGTCCCGTACTGAGGGGGTGTGTCTGCTTCACGATACACAAACATGGAAACAAGGCAGTTTTGCTGGGAAGTATTGGACCATCCCTCTTAAAGCTCAGATCTGGTGCCGTCTGACATTTACCTCTTCCTGAACCGTTTTTATTTCCAATGGTTTACCTGCAACCTATTTTACATAGAACTATTAAGTAAATGTGTTCCTAGAAATTGTATTGGTATTGGATTCTCCTAAAGCATTCCCATTCAGGGTAGAGGGATTACAGTAAATCGTTAGACGTTTTATGGGTGAACAGCTATTGTACTAATTGATTGCCGTGTTCAGAAAGCTGTTAGTGGTAATTCGTAGTGAATCTTATAATTTCGTCAACAACGAATGGAATTCCGGTCATCGTAAGAATTTTTGAGCTAAAAATGCATACAAACCGATGACGAAGTCTACCAAAGTATTTACGATTGGATTTAGGCACAGGCGGCAGAGTTCTTCAACGAGAGGATCTTCAAGCACATCTCCAAATCTGAAAAATGCTTGGATGTCAACGGAGATTATGTTGAAAAATAGTTTAAAATATATCATCATTGTAAAAACAAGAATTACAATAAATTTTCAGAAGCTGCTATACCTATTCAATAAGACGGCTAAAACATTCAATATGGTAATATCCGCGGACAAAAGAAATGTCTGATAAACACCTCTCAGACGTAAATCAGCCGTCGACATATATAAAATGCTGTGATATTATAATGGGGGGGGGCGGGGCTTAACTGCTAATTGGGCAAAAGTGCTATCTACAAGTTTCATTATGATTTGTTGTGTAAATTAATAATATTTTTAAAAATGGGATTTGACAGCTTGACAGTTTTCTCATCTGTCATAATCTTTGTAATTTCATTGGTAGTTAAGGTGAATTAAGTTTTTAAATTTGATAAAATAATTGGATTATTCACTTTTGAATCGCCGTCGGGGCAAGACGTGTTTTCCGTGTCGAAATAACATCTTCCCCGCCGGTCAACGATTCTTAATTTAAAAATTAGAGATTAGTTTTATTTGGTTTTTTTTGGAATGTCATGAAAAATGTAATGTTTAAAAAGAGAATACAGCAGCATCAAACGAAATGTGGTTTTAATCGTCGCAAATTAAAAATGGTAAAGTACGATGTGTCGGGAAGAGCCGGCAATCCACAGAGAGCTGCACCAACCAGGTGGAGGTGAATGCAGTCTGTGTACCAGATGAGTAGCTATCCAGGGGCATTTTAGCATGCCTAACTACAGTGTAAAGGTTGGTGCTGATAAAAGATAAACTAGTTACGGTGACATTAAAGCAAAGTGAGGGCTGTAAGATTTTGCACGTGTTATTTTTTCGTTTAACGTTTTCAACTTTTTGAACGAGACGAAACCACGAGTCGAGACTAGAGACACTTCTTTAATTCCCTGAGGTAACAGTTTTGTGTTTGAGCTAGTTGGCGTTAGTTTTAAACCATGATTTAAATTACTTAGCAATATATGAGTATACATATACAGGGTGAGTCATTTAGGTGTCCGTCTTCGATATCTCTCTTGCTGTTTGAAATACAGTATACATTTACATACGAAACTTTTTCAACTCCTCAAGGGGAATAACCTAAAATTATTTTCACCTCTACAGGGTGTTGCATTACTGCTAGGCAACAAAAAAATTATTTTTTTTAAATGGAACACTCTGTATATTTTCATATATTTTGACTTGTCTTTTATTCACCTATACAACCACATTAAGTTTTCTCAATTTTTTAGCTACGTTGCCAAGTAATTAATTTTTTTCTCTAAAAAATACCTATTGCACGCATTGCTTTATAAAGGCGTACTAAAGCTATTTTTAGAGTTTTAAACAAGAATTTTTTTTCCTGGATAGCTAAGACTATCCCCTATGCTCCGATATCAAATATTTTCGATTAAATTATACAGGGTGTTAATTAAAACGAAACAAATTTCGTCATTTTCATATTACTATAACTCGTTATTTTCAAATGGAACACCCTGTATTTTATCATTTGATTGTGTTCCTTATTATATTCTCTTTAATTAGTATTAAAGGTGTCCTATGCCTAAAACCCATAATTTGTGAGTTTTTTAGGATTTTTTAAACGTCTATTTTAATTCAAAATTAAACTTGC